>JALIRH010000204.1:5000-220901 GCA_023055505.1 Callipepla californica brunnescens | reverse complement strand
GCGGGGACCCTGAAAAAGTGGGGGCCACCAGCCGCCGCAGGGTCCGTGGGGGGCGGCAGGGACGGGCACGGGAGAGCTCAGCGTGCCCCGTTAGCTCCGTCCGGCCCCATTAAGGCAACAGCAGCTCGGCAGGATGCTGTCAGCAATGGGGCTGATGTGGGTCGGGGGGGTGGCAGTAGTGTTGGGGCCACACGTGACAGCCCAGCTGGATGCCCACGGGTGTGCTTCCCCCCTCCGGGTGTCCGTAGGGCTCGGAGGAGCATCCCCGATATTTCCCTGCAGGGATTTGGGGTGATCGATTCCATCAGCATCACCTTTCCCAAACTGGGGGTGAGCGCAGGGGTTCAAAAGATGCCACTGCTGTTTCCCCGGAGCTGAGAAAGCTGAGCTTCTCCTGCCCAGCAGCCCCCGTTTCTGGTCACTGAGAAATGGCTCAAGGCGGCCTGGCCCCAGGACGCCCACGAAGGGATAAGTCAGCTCTTGCAGATGAGTGTAAACACCACTCACGGAGGGGTGGGGGGAATGCACAGATCTGGGGCTGCAGCGAGCAAACCTCAGCCACCGTGGCCAAGAAAACAAAGCAGGACCTGCAGTAGTGTGAAACCAAACTATGTACACCTCCTCCCACGGCCACAGCCCTCTCCTCGCTGCCTCCAGGGGGGCCAGGCTGACCTATCCCTTCCCACGCGGGTGCTCGAAGCCGCGGCTGCCATCAGGAGATCTCGTTGCCGAAGACCTCGAGCACCAGCGGCGTGAGCTGCATGCTGTGCTCGGGCTGCAGGGACAGGCAGCGGTACTGCTTGGAGTACTCCTCGTTGAGGCTGCGCAGGTCGGCCAGCTTCTGGATCATCTTGGCGTAGAGCAGGCGGCTGCTGGGCCCGGGGGTGCCGGCAGCGGATGTAGGTCTGCAGGATGTCCGAGAGGCGGTCCTGGATGGACTCCACCAGGGAGGTGTCCTGCACGCCGGGGCGATCTAGGGAACACCGCGCCGTGGGGTGGGAGCATCAGGTCATCCCTTGGGGGTCAGCGAGTCCAACCGTCAGCCCGTCCCCACCGCTGAACCGCGGGGTTTGGGGAGCCCGGGGATGAGTGTCCTCCTACCTGGGGACAGGATGCAGATGGCCATGAGGAGCACGTGCTCTTCTTCGTGAAGGTTCAGCTTCTTCAAGCCCACCTGGAACTTCACGAGCGGCTCCAGCAGGTCCATGCTGTGGCCGGCTGGGGACAGAGAGGGGCTGTTAGCACCGGGATGAGACCTTCCATCTGCAGCCGAGAGGTGAGCACGGAGCTCAGCACCTCCTTCAGTGCAGCAGAGAGCGCCAGGATGCCAGAGCATACTTTGTGACAGAGCTTTAAAAACATCATTTCTTTCAATTGCACTTTCCTCCCCAGCAGCATCTTTAAGGCAGATTACGGAGGAGATGATTTTAGGAAGACGATTAACCTGCAGACAGTTTGCCTCTCATCACTCCCACACTGCACCGTGTCGTGCAGAAACACCACGAGCCCATTTGGTGTGCCTGCAAGCAGGTCTCATCCCTGCCCTCCGCGGCCCCGTGCCCGTTCCCGATGTTTGTTTGCTCTGCCTGGTTTCCTTGGGATCTCACTGGGGGATCTCTGCCCTCGCACCCAGGATCTCAGCATCGTGTGGTTACTCTGAGGCTCTTCCCAGTGCTGGGAGAGCTTTAAGACCCACCTGGATATCTGCAGTCTACTCAGCACGGTTTTATTACACCCGAATTTCAGGCTGAGGTGCAGTCCTTTAGCAGAAGGATGCCCGGCAGCACCTTTACCTTGGGTGACATCGCTGACTTTGTACTTGAAGTCGTTGCTTCCGCAGGTCCAGGACATGTCCTCCATCGTGAAGGACTGGTTGGAGCGCAGCATGATCACCTCAATGGCGCTGGATTTCAGCAGGGCGATCTGGTCCTCCGCGGTCAGATCCCTGCAGATGGGAGGAAGGCCACGTCCACGATCCAGCTTCTCCCTGGACCGCGTCTCAGGACCACACAAGCAGGATGGGCACCGCTCACGCGGCCCTGAGCATCTTTCTCAGGAGCTCAGGCATTTTGTTTACGTGGCTGGGGAGAATCCAGCTAAAGATGGAAGAGCAATGACCCCAGGAAGGGAGAGGGAGGGAAAACAAGAAGGTGGGAACAGACCCGGGAAGGGGACAGAGCCCTGAGGAGAAAAATGACTGCGAAGGGTGGGACTGAAATCCTGAGAGCAGAAAACCACCGTGGGCACCTGGCGTGGGGACAACGTCTCACCTGAAGCCAGGGATCATTTTGGCAAAGCCGATCACCTTCTGGATGCTGTAGCTGACCAGGTCGGCCAAGTGCGGGAGCATGGGGAGGTGGGACAGCTCGATGTTCATAGACGGGCTCTCGTCGTTCTCCTCGGAGAGGTCCAGGTTGGAAAACATCTGGGGCTCCATGGGCTCTGGAAGGAGGGAGGCGGTCAGGGGGTGCTCCGTGTGGGTGAGGGGTTACCGGGATGGGGAGAGGTGTCAGCCCGGAGCGGGGACAATGCCTATCGTGCTGGGAGGTCTTTGTGTAGGGCTGGGAGAGCAGGTTGGTCGTACCAGCTGTGGGATTTCTACAGAGCAGCAGCAACACGGCTCGTGGTCCCGATGCAGCCGAGCACTTAATGCTCTCAGCTCATCAGGAGCCCTCTAAACACCCCCAGGAGGCTCTCAGAGTCAAATACATCCCCCAGGAGAGCTGAGACAACTGCTCTGCCCTTGGCCAGGCTTCAAAATATCCCCTCCCCTTTGACCCCCGTGGCACACGGGCACCTGAAGTGCCACGCAGAGGTACCTGGGAATGCACCGAAGGCATCGCAGCTGAAAACGTCATTGGAGTCCTCCAAGGAGAAGTCCTGGGACACGACAGAGGAGGAGTGCGTGGCCGTCTTGCTGCCGTGCTTACTTCTCACAGGGGGCTGGAAGAGAGAGCGGGGCGTGAGGAACGGGGCTGGGGGAGCAGAGAGATATCTGCATGGGGGTTCACTGCTGAAGTGCTTGGAGCTGCAGGTGCTGGGTGTGGGAGTTGGGGCTGCCGTGCCCCCAGCGTACCCGAAACTTGCTGAAGTCGGAGTACGTGGGGTCGTAGGTTTTGCGATGGGCCTCGAGGAGGGTGTCGATGACTTTCTGCTGCTCCTCCGACAGCTTGGGCTTCAGGCTCTCCTTCAGTGCCTCCTCCTCCTTGCGCTTCAGGATCATCTCACGCTTCCTCTGCACCTCCTCGTCCGTCAGGATGACTGCAGGGAAAGAGCAAAGGGTCAGAAATTGGTGCTGGGAAACAGGGACCAGAGCACTCAGGTGTGCTGCAGCCAGCAGCATCCCTGCAGCAGTGCTGAGGAGTTATTGAACCTGCATCCCCTCTGTTATCGAGGCCGCTGTGTCCTTGCCTGCTGGGTCACGGCTCCCTGGTACGGGCCATTTATGGCCCATATGGGCGCTGCTGGGTGCAATGAGGTCACATCAGCACTGCCGCGGGTTCGCTCCAGACCTCACTGTTTGCTCTGTGCTTTCGGGTGAAAGAAATCTCGGGACGTGGGGCAGTGGGTTCAGCCGTGCTGCTCTCAGCTCCCGACAACAGAGGGAGCACCGTGCGGTGCCCGGCAGCATCACGCCTGTTCTAAAGCCGAGGGGACACACGAGCGCGGTGCTGATGGGTTGGAATGGATGACCTCAGCGGTCTCTTCCAACCCATTTATCGCTTATGTTGTGGGCAGCGGCCAAGGGTGGGGTCTGAAGGCGACAGGCAAAGCTGCTCCCATCGATCAGCGATGTGGGAGCATCCAAGGGCAGTTTGGGCTTCACTACGACCTTTATAAAGACCCCCATGAATCCGAGGAGCCTCGCGGGGCTGGAAAAGCAGCAGCAAGCTGCCGTGACCTCTCGGGGCAGTGAGCACCCACCAGCTCGTTAACACTCCCAATCAGCAAAGCTAATCCACGGGTGGGTCCTATAAATAGCAGTGCCCCTTCTTGAGATGCCATTACCCCTGGAACCAGTTATTAGCAGAAGAACCGGGTGTGTTATCTGATGGAGCCGGGAAGGAGAGGCAGAGGGCTCAAGGAACCATGTGCACTCCTCGGCCCCTTCTGCTGCACTTCGCCGACAGCGTTTTTCCAATACGTTTTGAAGCTTGCACAACAGCCCCAGGGGGGGTTAAAGATCTGGAGACACTGAATGAGCGGCTGAGGCTGAAAGGTCACTGCTGTGACCGGCACAGCACGGTCAGCGCTGCAGGGGACGGCCCCGGACAGAACTGTGCATTTGTCATCTCCCATCCTATTAGGAAAGATCGGGATCCATCCGCGTGCTGCACACCAGGAGGGAGAGCAATGAGGATTGCAGCAGCACTGGGAAGAGCCACGTGGAGCTGGGAATGGGGACAGAGCCGAGGGCTTAGCAGCTCCTCACCCATTCCAGCATGGAGGAAACCGAGGAAGAGAAGCTGGGATGGGAGGAAGAGGGGCATGCACCGACCCTCTGTCCCTATTTGTGCCGGGGTTTTGGTGCACTGGGGCCTGGCAGACCGTGGTGTGGGCTGCACGTTGCTCTGAATCCATTGCAACACCGCCTCCGGAGATTCGGGTTGGTGGTGAACGCTCTGATGGGATTTGCCAGAGCCCACAGGAGCCTAAAACCCGAAGGAAGCCCCGCAGGCGGATCGAAGGGTGTTTTAAAGATCAGATCAACGTGATAAATGCGGCTGCAATTCCCTTCCAGCTCCCCCTGCAAACAGGCGGTGCTGAGCAAGCCCCAGCAGAGCCCGGCAGCGCTCAGCCAACGGGGAGCAGCACAGCTGAAGCTCTGGGGAGGGAGAAACGGTGACAGCGCGCGGATGAGGACGTCAGCACGGGGCTGATGAGCTCTATAAAATTCCTGGGAAAAAGGCTTCACCCGCGCTCACCTCACGCACACGGAAGGATGGATGGGGCCAGCACGCCCCAGCCTGCACCTTCAACTCCAGATCGCACCCCAGGGCCGCTCCCTTTGCAGATGCTGAGCTGGAGCCGTGCTCCCAGCTCCTGGCACGGGCAGAGCCACGCTGCAGCCCCGACCCAAAGCACAGGCAGAGGCTCAGTCGACATCTGCACACTGCTTCCCTGCAGGCACAGAACGGACCGCTCTGCAGACACCACAGGGACGGCGGGGAAAGCCACAGCCGACACCGAGGGCTGTGCTGAGGTTATGGACAGCACGAGGACACAGCCAGCGGGTGAGGATCCGACCAAAAAAGCCCCAGAAAAACAAAGAGTCTCCTTCCAGCCCCAGGGAGTGGTGCTTGGGATGGGGAGAAGCAGAGCTGCCCCTGCACGGCCACGAAGCAATGCTGCACACAGCAGCCACGCATCCTGGCAGTCGTCAGTGCCCACTACTGCCCCTTCCCATCACACCAACAGCATCAGCACTGAGCTGGCACTGCACAGCCGTCCCCAGGCTCAGAAATAACGCCCTGTGCTCCATCCACAGACAGACAGACAGCAGGATGCTGCAGAACCTTCCCATGGAGCCCCCTCGCTCCTGGCACTGCGACAAGCACCAAAGTCCCCTGGAAAACAGCACAGCAGGGACAGCAGGGACAGCAGGGACGCAGTGAGGCTGCTGCAGCAGTGCTGCTTGCCCCCCTGCTTTACACCAACACCTTCACACCACGCAGGGGATGCACGACCCCCAGCATGCTCTGTAATCACCGCAGAGCTGATAAAAGCCGGGCAGGAGAGGGCAGCGAGGCTGAGAGAGGTGAATTACCCACGGGTAACGTGCGGCCCTGCAGGGGTGGGTGCCCATCCTGCAGCCCCACGCAGACGGCAGAAGGCGGTTTTGTGGGATGGAAGGGATGACTGCAGCACCGCTTGGGCCATCCGAAGGGAAGCAGCTCCCAGAAGCATTTGCAGACGACACGGCTTTCGCCTCTGCCCGACGCTGTCCCGTAAGCTTGCCCTGGGCTTTACCCCACGCAGATAAGATGGGTGGAAAACCACAAATATTTGCAGATTGCAGCTGTGGATCAGCCCCCGGGCCCTGACCCGCACTGCTCCCACGCGCTGCCCGGGCTCAGCGTGTTCCTATGGCTGCAACTCATCCCCTCCTTGGTCCCTCGTAGGGACAGTGGTTGTCCTCAGCTCCCCGGGGACTGCGAGCAGGACGGAGCCTTTGCTCCATATGAATTTCAACACACACCAGGCATCCACCTTCTTGCACCTCTCTGAGCCCCTTCACTGCAGCACCGATCCTGGAGGTGATGTCCCTGGGCCGATGCTAAAATCCACACCAGATTTAGGACAGGAGGAGGAGACAGGAGTGCCTGCACCAGACCTCAGAGTAATTCAGGCACAAAGAGCGTCCACATCTGCCTCCTCCTCCTCTTTATCCCTTTTTGCTCTCATTTCTGCTTCAGACCCGTTGGCAGCAGAGCAAACTGAGCCCGTCCTTACCCGTGCCAGAAACCTCAGCCCGGGGAGGACATGAGCCCACCCCAAGAGTTCAAAGATCCACGATGCCACCTAAAAATACCAGCAGCACACCTTGTTCCCATTCATTTCGCCAGCAGCAGAGGCTGCAGGAGGGCTATTTTTAGGCTCCCCAGTTAGGTTTCATTAATACAGAATCCGTTTGCTGGAGGGGATGGCTTACAGGTTAACTCCGAGGCGAGCAGGCGGATCCCTCGCCGCATTTTCTGTCCCTTCTCAGGTAATTAACTGCTACAAGTCAACACGCTGCCCTCGTTAGCAACAGTGACACCAAACGAGCTGCAGTAACCCGAGGCTCCCAGCCAGGCAGCCCCGTGCACTGGAGCATTTCAGTGCTCTTTTTCAATAAGCACAATGCGTTTTCTCCCTCTCAGTGTCAGATTGTGAGATAACAGCCGTAACATAAACACACCCTCAGAGAGGACGGCTCTCTTGCTGCTCTGGGGACAGCTCAGGGATTGGTTTTGAAGCAGAAAGTGCCTGTTCCAACCAGGAAATCCAATGTGACAACAACCAGCAGGGAGCAGGACCGGCCCTGCGCTCTGTGCCAGTGTCAAAGCAGAGGAGCACAGAGGCAGCTCACACATGGGATGCGGCTCCAGTTCGCTCCCCCATCCCTGAGCTCACCCAGCAGAAGGGTTCACCCGGTGCTTCACCCACTCCTTGCCTTTCTGCCCCTCTGCGGAGCACAGCTGCTAGTTGGCAGCGCTGGTCTTCCCCTGAAGACTTGGGATGTAGAAAGCACGCGTGCGTAGGAGGAAACGCACCAAGCAGCTTTTATTTTTAAGAGCTGCTCATCTACAAATAGAGTTGAAGAAAATAAATATTTGGACAACGCTAACCTGTTTGGATTGGGTTAGAAACCGCTTTACTTCCCTCTGCTATTTGCTTAAGCCTCTGCCGGGCACGTGGCGGGATGAGCTGCGAGAACAAGGGCCCGAAATGAAGTTATCACAGAGCAAAAGGTGGAACGGGTCCCTGCAGACACAGCTTGCCATCACAGTGCTCCAGGGGAGGCTGCCTGCCGCAGGAGGACGATGACTTTGCACAGAGAGGACATGAATGAGCTCCGTCCAGGAGTTAATCACCAACAGCCCTGGATGTGCTCGCCGTGCGGCTGCCAGCACAGCGTGCCTCCACGGCACACAGCTCACCGATGCCTCAATCATTAAATGAACTCCTCGCAATCATTACCCGCTCCGTCCGCTGCCCTTTGCGTCCTCTTTGAATCCTCATAAAGGTTTTTGCACGGGGATGTTTTGATTGAGAAGGAGGAAGGGCAGAGGGGGACGAGGCTGAAGGGCAGCGCCCGCTCGCAGTGTACTCACACTCCTTCATCATGCCGATGTCCACGCAGCGCTTCAGCCGGCACGCCTGGCAGTGCCGCCGGTTGTCCTTGGTGATTTTGCAGTCCCCGTTGAACGGACACGTGAACATCGCTTTCCTCTTCATGCTTCTCCTGCGGAGAGGAACAGGAGGGGAAAGAAAAATCCCTGTGTCACACAGTGCTGTTTTCGCTGCTCCCAGCACGAGGAGGGGGAGATGCAAGCACAGATCCAGGCAGCAAACTGCTGGGGAAGGATGCTAAGGGCATGCAGGGAACAGCCCTGACCCCACACCCATCAGCTCTGCGGGGCTCATGGGGAGGCTCTGCTTGGAAGCCCACGTGGGTTGGACCTTCGAGGTCTGGGCACCGGAGAAGGCGTCCTCTCAGAGGGACACAGCCTGAGGGTTCAGCACCATGGAACTGCTTTCTGCTGTCAGGTTGTGTGGAGGTCCAAAAGGAGGAGGCAGAACTGTAGAGGAATCCCCACCTGAGCCGTCAGCAGCAAAGAAACCAGAGAGCAGAGCAGCACGTGCTGAGGCGGCATTATTAAACACTAACCAGCCTTTGAAGCCTGGCTTTGCTAGAATAACTGGCTGGAGTGCATGCTTGTGTGTGCACAATCTCACTGCAGGATAACAAGACAAACAACACGACATCATAACCCAAAACCACACCACGCCGATCCGCTGCGACAATCAGGGCAGTAAATCTCCCCAAGTGCAAAGGGTCAGAGCCACAGCTCCAGCACAGAGCTCGCCTGTCTGAGCGATGCCCACCAACATCTCAGGCACAGCTGAGTCTGCCCATTAAGGGTGGTTTCAGCAATGCCACATCTCTGCTCTGGAGAAAGTTACTCAACCGTCTTCCACCGGTGAGCAGAGCTTATCTTGATTTGCAAGCATTTCCACGCACACTGCTCGTTTTAAACGAAGGGAGTTTGAATGGAGGGAAAGCAAAGCCCAGGGCTGGAACCCAAAGCCAGGGTGGATCAGAAGGGCAAACGCAGCAGAAAAACACATGGGAGGAGTGCAGCACTGGGACACAGTGAGTACAGCAGTGAGAAACCAAAAGCAATGCCTGAAAATGAGTGCTCCCAAATGGAGCTCTGCAGGGAGAAGCTGTGATAAAGTCCTCCTGTAACAGCGAGGGGATGGGGCACAGTGCTGAGCTCCGTGGGCAAAATGTGTGCACGGGATAGGGGCATCCAGGCCAGGAACAGCTCCGAGGCCGTGCACACAGTGCTCACAGTGCTATAAATACAAAACCCAGCCCTGCAGACCCGGGCAGCGTGCAATTAGAGGCTGCGTTCAAAGCAGAGATGTAAACAGCGAGCTTTTCCTCTGCTCGCAGATGAATGAACGCATTTAGGGAAACGAAGGTGGGAGAATCTGGTGGTGGGGGCTCCACATCTGCCTTCTGCAGCTCAAAATCTGCGCCCTGCCCTGCAGCCAGTCCTCGTTTAATCGCTTTTCCCCATGTTTGCTCTGTCACTAACACCAGTGGGGCCATTGTTGTCCCAGGAACCAGGACAAACGCTGTCCTGCCTGGGGGAGGAAAGCAGAATTTGGAACCGAACGCTCCACAGTCCCTCAGTTTCTGTGAACGACCCTTTATATTTTGCATATCTGGAGCAGCATCTTCTGCCCCACAGCCCAAGGAGGGCACAGACAAGAGGAACACGAGGCCCTGGGGCAGGGAGAGCTGTCCCGTGCGCAAGCCAACATTATGGTTGTGGTATGAAAATTGCAGCTCATTCGAACCCAGGGCGGGGGGGCACAATGGAGGGTTTCAGAGCGGCCGCTTCCCCCCCACCTTCACTCCCCAGGGTCGGCCGTGCATCAGCAGCTCCGCAGAGAACACAGTTCTGCCTGCAGAGTATTTTTGTACAGCCCCAGGAGCGGCCATTTCAAGGCTCATTGAGATCCCTGTCCCAGGCAGGCTGCTGGATGTTAAAAATAACCAGACCCTCCCCGGCAAAGCCGGACTGTGGGCAGCAGTAAATGGGGCTGCAGCCAGGGGGAAAGGCTGCAGCCATGGGGTCACCCCAACCACCCCAAGGTCTGTCCATCCTATGGTGGGGAAATGGGGAGGGAGTTTCCCAAACTGATCGCTCAGGGTCTGCAGAAGGAGGGATGGAGCGTGGCCACGGGACACCCAACTCAGCCAAGTCGCAGCAGAATAAATCACTCTGGCTTCGATGCATTGTAAGAGCCCCTGAGCAAACAGCAGAGCTCAATAAAAGGCCACTGTTGCCGTTGGCATCATTAATAAACAGTGGACTTTGAAGCAAGCGGCCAAAGGTCGCCTCCTGCCTGTTTGTGCTGCAGGATACGTGCACGTCGGAGCACCCAGAGGTGCCAGTAAATTCCTAATGCCTTTTATAGAGCCATTAAACCCAGGTCCTGGTTTGTGCTGGGGAATCATCCACACAGATACGACCCCAAGCAGATGGGACTGACCGGGAAGTCCTTCACCCTGTTATCCCCTCACCCTTTCTGCTCCTTCCAGGCTCAAATCTGACCCCTGGGGTACGTAACAGCCGCCAGGAATTGGTCCCTGGGCAGTGGTTCTCAGGGAGCAAAAGCTGAGATCTAAAAGCCATAAGCACAAACTGTTCCATAGGCACTTGCATGGGGATCCATAGATTTCCTGGGTGAGTTTCAGGGGGTTCAGCTTCCCCCACAGCAGTGCTGTGGTGTTTTCAGGCAGAAAGACCTGGATACTGTGATAACAAGAATTCATTCATTGGTTCCACATAGCCTGTAAGCAAGGCTGGTTAGGCAAGAAAGAATACACCAAACCAAGACCTAGCATGGGGACAGCGTGCCTGGAAAGCAAGACAAAGCAAGAGGAGAGCCCTAAATTGAAAATAAAGGCCTTACATGGGGCACAGAGGGCTAGCTTGAGATGAGAGCTTCTCACATCACCATTCAGAAGTACTGCTGCAGCTGCGTGTCACACACGGTCACACCAGCGTGGCAACAGAGCGGGGGCAGCAGCAGTGCCAGGGAGGGCTCGCAGCATCACAGCCACATTGCAGCCCCATCTCAGAGGGGAAAAGCCACCCCACGGCCACCGCAGGACACAGGGGACAGGGAAGGCTGGGGTAACAGCACCTGCCAGAGCAGTTACGCACCGAGCAGCAGTAATTGAGGAAAATGCTGTTGCTCAGGTTGGCCAGGCTGCAAGACTGTGGTATGTGAACACCTCCATCCGGCCCCAAAATTCCTGCACGGGGAGCAGTTATGACTTGGCTGTGAAAACCCGTGCCCTGTTGCTGTAACAGCAGAGAAGTGCTCGGGTGTCTGCAACCCGCTGCCGCCATCCCATTGCAGTGCACAGCGCTTGGGCAAGGCTGTTCCCCACCAGGCCCACGCTGCCATTTATCTCATCTCACCGGCACTTAGTCATTCTCTCACTTGGTGCAAGCGACCTGAAATCCCACATGAGTGTTTGGCACCATCGGGGCAAGCAAAGCTCTGAAACAGCCATGGACACACGCCCAGCAGACCCCAGGATGGCTCTGCCCCCAATAGGACCATGTGGGGACGCAGCGTAGGGCACCCCGAGCAGCAGCAGCTCGCTGGCCGTGGGGTGGGATTCCCTCACCCCGGAGCTCGGCTCACCTGAAGAAGCCCTTGCAGCCTTCGCAGGTCATGGCGTTGAAGTGGAAGCCCGTGGCTCTGTCCCCACAGACCCCGCAGATTCGGGGCACGTTGCGGTCGAACTCTCCGGCCGGGTCGGGCAGCGACGTGCTGGCAGCCATGCTCTCCATCTCTGCAGGGGCAGAGGACAGCGGGAATTTACATGCAGCCGTCACAGCCTTACAAAAAGCAAATCAGATGCAAATAAAGGATGTCTTTTTCTTTTGCTTGCATTTGACTCGACAAGAAAAGCTCCTGAGTTCCCTCTGGCTCTGCACCATCGCACCACGACCACACAGGCTCCAGCACACACACAGCGTGGGGGTCTGCCCACGTTTCTGTGCTGCACCCCAGCAGCCCGACAGCCCACTCCAGTCCCCGATCTCCTCCTCCCCGCTCCCTCACATCTGTTCTTCAGCAAACAGCCTCAAAAGAGCCCAAATTCACCCGAACCAGAGCTGCAAAACCACAGGGACAGAGGTCACGCATCGAATTCGGGCGGGCAGAACTTCCCCAGCGCAGACAGGAAGCAGCAGCAGCAGCACTGCTCCCGAAAGTCAGAACAATCCCAAACACAGAGAGGATGAGCATTGTCTCAAAAAGCCTCAAAGGGTCGGACGCGGACGGGGAAGGAAGGAAACGGGGCTCCCAGCACAGAGCGCGAGCCGCGGGGTTCATCGCACAAACACTGCGTGTCCGACACCAACACGCGTGGAAAAGGTCACAGTGCTCCCTCGAGAGGCACCGTCAGCATCTGCTGCCCCGCAGCCCCGCGCTGCCTCCCAAACCTCTCAGCTGACGCCGGGGTTTTCCTGCGCAAAGCACCGTCACACAACGAAGTTTGGAACAAAAGTGAGTTTACAAAAAAAAAATCGAGAACTAAGAGCACAGCTCTGCGGTTTAAAGCTCCGCGTCTGTATGGGTGCAGCACAGTGGGGCCAGGACCCCTCTCCGCCCCTCGGAGGGGACAGTGGCTCCGCAGAGCAGACGGCCGCGGGGGAACAGCAGCCCAGAGCTGCTCGGGAGCTCTCAGCCCTCGGTGTCACACACTGAGCACCAACAATGCCCTGAGAGCCTTCAGAGAGGAGCTCAAACCCAAACGGCTCGGAGGGACAGAACCACAAGGAGCACCTGCGCGTGGGGTGTGCATTTACCTGCGTCGGGGAGGTACACCGCGTCCCAGGAGCTCTGCAGCTGAGACATGGAGCCACCTGCAAGCAAACACAGCGTGAGACGGCACAGCCCACCCTGCACCCACAACTGGGGGGCACAGAACTGCTGCCCCACACCACGGAGCCGGGAGGAGATATCACAGTGCACACACTGCCTGGGGAGCGGGGAATGCGGCACGGGAAGGGGACGGCGAGTGATGCATGGCATGAGAGCTGAGGACGGGGAGATCGCTCCCACCTCGGGCTGACCCCGGGTCAGCACAGCACCGACAGCGTGTTCTGAGCTGCTCTGCCTTCCTGAGGTCTTAAAGCAGGGATCGGGGTCAGCTCATCCTCACCCCCAGCACAAACTCAGTGTGCAAAGCAATGAGGGCACCGCAGACGTCCTCGTGCATCCCTCCGTGCTCCCCCAGCTCTGCCCCCTCTGCCATCCCCTCCCAGGGCCACACACGTGGGCACTGACAGCTCTGGGATGGGGACAAGAGGCACTGGTGGCAAAAAGTCACCGCAGCAGAGGTGCCCCACATCCCCGCCGCCCTCAGCCAGCTCTCGGTTAAAGAGGAGCGAGCAGCAATTAGGTCAGCAGTGTTCAGGGGAAGCAGGAAGGCAATGCCAGGCAGCTCCCAGCGGGACGCAGCCCGAGCTGCCACCTCTGACTTCTTGGAAAACGTTACTCAGCCCTATAATGGAAATGACGTCTGTGCGTGGGGTGGAGCGCAATGGAGTTTCCCTCCGCCCCCGGGAGAGATCATTCATTCATCTGTCGTGACATTCAGCCCTCTCCTGATGGAAGGAGCAAGATAATTCACTATAGAAGCACTGAACCCTTCCAAGCGGGCACCTGAAGGCTCAGTCCCCTCTTGCAGCCGTCTGTAGCAGTGGCAGCACATCGTGCTCAGCCCCAGCGAAGCATTCTGTGCCCTCCTCCTTCCCAGGGCACGCTCAGGGGATGCCACATTGCTGATGCTGATTTCTCCTGGCTGGCACAGAGCTCTGAGCTCAAACAGCCGCTCAGTGGCACGCTCCTACCTGGGGAACCTCACCTGCCGAGACAGCGACAGCAGAGGAGCACGCAGCCACATCTGCGTCAGCCACAGCTGTTATTTGGGACAGGGCTGCAATAGATCCCGGTTTGGGTCAGGGCTGGGAGCGATCCCGCAGACATGGGCAGGGAGGATGTGGCAAGGCCGGCCGCCCGTCCCACCGCTCCCCGTCTCATCCCAGGGCTGAGTCACTGCGGCACTGATGTCTCACCTGCGTGCAACCGACGTGGAACTGCGCTGCAAACCCGGCTCTGCACTACGGGCTGAGAGCAGCCGTGCTCAGGGGGAGCAGCAGGAAGGCGGAGGGCTTGGGGAGCTCAACACATCCATCAGGAGCTGAACATCTGCACCAACGGCTCCAGTGCTCCCCAGTATAACCCAGCTCGAAGATACTGGGTGGAGGCACAGCCCAGAGCTGGACCCACACTGGGGGTGCAGGGATTACCTGTTCTACGGGGAAACACACACAGCATCCGCTCCTCTCCCTCCTCCTTAAAGCAGAGGACCCTCCCTCGGGCTCAGTGCTGAGCACAGTAAGTTCTGAGCCCCCTCTGTGAGCACTCGGGCTCCGGGAGGGAGCGTTTTGCAGAGGTATTTTCTCATGCTTTGTCACTTTCCTTTTCCTCCTGCCAACTCGCCGTTGCAAAACCCGCGCTCACAGCTCGTCCAGACTTGGCAGAGGGGAACAGGGACTGCTCCCACTAAAGGCCTGAGTCACTCACGCGGCTGCAGGTTTCCTTCCAGCGTCACAGAGCTGAAACACTGCCTCTCACAACGTGTTTCTGCATCAGCTGCAAGGCGAGGAGCCAGAGCACAAACCCCACTGCGGGACACAGCTCAGCAGCCTCGGCTGCCCCACGCTGAACCGCTGCACAGAGCCAGAAATACATTTAACGTGAAAGCTCAGGATAGAAAGGCCTTTAAAGTAACGGTCCGTGGCTTTGCATGCATGCAAAACGCAGCTTGCTGAAGACAGCAGTCCTGAACGTGGGGGAAAAACGGGAGCTTACAGCAGTTGGATGCCTGCAGTGTGCTCAGAGCCCTCACATCCCACACTGAACACATCTGTGTCTGAAACAGAGAGCAGGAATTCATCCAGCCAAGGGCACGGGGCTGAGGGTCCTCCTCCTGTGGGGGTGGGAACTGAGACGCTTAGGGAATAGCAGAGCAGTGCTCCCTAAGTACACCCCAGCAGAGGTGACATCTCAGAGCAGAGGGTTTCAAGTCTGCAGCATTTGGAGACCAGCACCCTTAAGCAACTCCAGGATGCAGAAAATAAACCGCTGCGATGCCACAGAAGCATTTGTCAAGTTCTCAGTATCTCCGTTTCGCATTGTTGGGCTCTTTCCTTGGCCAAGGAAAACAACAGCTCTCCCCGCTCAGCCTGGAAGGAGCGGGCTGGCTTCTGCAGCCCCGTAAATCCTCGGCTGCTCTGAGCACCGCGGAGCCTCGGAGAGCCCCACCAGAGGAGGCTTTACTATTTCCCCTGCTCTCATGCTCAATTAACACCTCCGTGGAAGCATCAAAACAAAGCGATGCTCCCAGAGCCTCCGGCAATGCACTTGCATCCCGAGGAGCGCTTCCCAGTACAAATCAGCCTGTTCAAAGCATCCAGTCGCAGCACGCAAGCAACCCTTTTCCCTATTAAAAGGGCAATTAAATCATTTCCTTCTGTAGCTCCAGGGAGCCCCATTCCGCCGCTGCTTTCCCCGAGATTTATTAGGCAGCTGACTGACAGCCTCCTGCGAACACGAAGCTCCTCCGCTCGGAGCTCAGCACCGTTCTGCACACGGATGGATGTGTGACATCCCCTGCCCGCAGAGCAGCACCAACCTTCCCAGCTCCTCAGTGAGGGACAAACCCTTTCCCAAAGCATCAGAGAAACCCCAATCCTCCCACAGAGTGGGGCTGGGAGACCTCGGGCACACAGACAGACCCCCCAAACACGGCACAGCAACACGGCCTCGAGCGTGCAGGGCAGGTCCAAGGATCACGGACACATCCACCTCCTTGCAAACAGCAGCAGCACAGAGGGGCTGAGGGAGCATCAGCAGCTCTCCCACCCTGCAGAGGGAGGAGCACGGCCCGGCCACGGCAGAGCTCTTTTGCCACTTTAGCCAAGTATCTTTATGGGATCTCCCATTGCAATTAGGCAACAAACCCTCACGTGCACAGGTAAAAGCAGAAAATACTCCTGAGCGCTGTTCCCCCGATGGGGAGGAATGGAGTGAACAGATTTCCAGATCGCTGCTCGGGCACCGCATCAAGAACAGCTCCAACCCGACCGCTCGCTGGCACAGCTCTGCAGAAACAGAGGGCACCACCAGCTCCGTCCCTGCAGCACCGCACGGCTCTCAGGGAGAGCCACAGCCTTCCTCCAGCAAGGACACGAACAGAGCTCTGCACTGTGCAACGCCAGCAGGGTTCCCATTTCCTCTCCTCGCAGCTTCCCCGCACTATGGCTCTGCAGACGGAGGTTTGTTTTGCAGCTCAGCGTGCTCAGGTTCTGCCCTCGCCCCAACCACGGGCACACAGCTTGCTGCAAGAGCCCACAGACAGAGCCCGCGCCCAACACCGCCCGCCAGCCGGGATGAGGAAACCTGGCACAGCCCTCCAGGCCATCGGCTGCTGATAAGGGGTAATGACAGAGGAGCAATGGGTTATGGCATCGCCCACAGACCCCCTGCCCCCACCCCAGGGGTTGGGCACGAGCTGAGTGCAGGCATGGCCGAGCTGTGGGGCTGCTGCAGGGCAGCAAGGGAAGCACAGAGGGAAGGATGCAGCACAGCATCTCCAGATCCAGGGCTCTTCCTCCTCCCTTGGAGCCCCATCTGCATCAGGCAGACCCTGGGGGCCCCTCCTCAGCCATGGGGGAATCCCAGGATCAGAATGAGTCAAGGAAGGGACCCGCTGGGCTCACACACTGAGAGCTGGAGTTGCTCGGACCTTCACTCCGGGCTGTTGCGTTTCAGGGTCTCCTATCTGCTGTGATTCATTTAGGGACTCAGAGCCAAAAGCATTTCTCGGGTAAAGACAATTTGAAAGAAGCTTGAGGTAGGAACACCGTTCAGCAAAGGAATGTCCTCATCAACTTCAAATTCAAAGAAAACATGGAGCAGTGATTCAGCACTGAGCTCACAGAGTGGTCCCGAGAGCCTCACACGCATTTAAGCACTCGGATGTGTCGGCTGCCCTTACAAACGTGGGTTTCCTGGGCAGCTTTGGCTCTCTGTCCCCAAAAAGGCCAAAAATAGTCCTCCAGTAAATGCTGTTCCCATCCCAGTGCCTCCACTTTGAGGCAGGTACTGAGCACCAACTGCTGTGCCCTCCGCAGGTCTGAGCAGCCCCACACCAGGGCTGGCCCCAAAGTGGGGTCCTGCACCACTGAGGTCCACATTCTGGGGGAGGTCAGGGGGTTTTAGGCAAGGCAACCTCCCCCCCACCCCCCCCAAGGAACGGGGCTGATTCCAGGAACGGGGCAAACGATTCCTATTTCCCTTCATGGGAAGGGACAGGAGATGAGCACTTTTAAGGGGAACAGGAAAACAGGAGGTGCCCCTCCCAGTCTGAGTCCTTTTCCTTTTTCAGTACCAAACTTCAGAGAAGCACAGCAGGAAGAACGCTCCAACCTGAGGTGGGGGGGAACACGCCATTTGCAGCAGCTGCAACCATCACAGATAGGAAAACAACGAGCAGAGGGAAGGGTGAAAGTCTGCCAACAGACAACACCAGCAGTGGGGGCAGATCAAATGGGGCCGCTGCGTTCCCAGGGAGGAGAGATCAGCACCTGCCCCAGTGCCCCCACCAAGAGGGGCTGCAGCCATGGGGGGCTGCGTGCCACGGGCAGAGCTGTAGGGCCACCATGGGGAGGGGGATCTCCTCAGGTTCACACTCCCACATCAGCCAAGCTGCTGCTGCTGCCAGCACCGCCGCGCTGCAGACCGAAGCTCACAGCACAAATCACAGCACAGAAACCCAACTTCTCCCCATCTCCTGCGTCCGAGGATGGAGCGGATCCGGAGGAACCAATTGGGACCTCCCAGCTCTGAAGTCGGGGGGAGGTGGGTGTGGGAGCACCGCTTCGCAGGAAGGATTCAGCCCCATCCAACTTCCCCTCTGACTCAGTGCCCGCGAGCTGCCATGCCCACATTCAGTGGAAGAGCCCGATCCCAGCAGTGCCCCGGGCTGCACTCCTCGCCAGACCTGCAAGGGCAGCTCACGGAGCAGCAACAGGAGGAGCTGCTGCTCGGGAGCGACAGCAGGCATCACCCCAGCCCTAAGTATTCATTAGCTCAAGGGGAAAAGAGGGACAAAGTTCAGAGGCTACAGGACCAAGCTGGCACGGAAGCTGCACACAGAGACCTCAGGACAAACTCAGATGAGCTCCGAAGTCACCTCGGGCTCCGAGAGCTGCGGTGCTTTGTTTGCTTTCCATACCCATTCTGTGAGCAAATATGTGTCTGCAGCACCAGCCCCACTCCGAGCAGCACCAGCCCTGAGCACTTGAGCTGCAGGAATGCACCCACCCCACTGCACAGCGCAGTGCTCAGCATCGAGGCACCGGAGCCCCGACCCTCTGAAGCTCTGAGCACGCAGTGCCTCTCCTGACCCTTTGCCTCATGATCCGGACAGGCAGCAGCAGCGGAGAATCGCTGTTTTCTTCTCCCACATTTCCACTCCTTATCTCCAAGCCTGTTTGCTCCAAGCCAGTGTTTCCAATGGAAACTCTGCCTTCCAGCAGCGTCAACACGATCCCCGCGCTGATAGCACTGTTGTTTTGCTGCACCGTTGTGCCTCGGAGTAACGCCACATCCGCGCCCGCTAATTGCAGGGCACCGCGAGGACAGGGCAAAGGGAACACTGTGTTCCAAGGAAACCACAGCAGCGCTTATTTCCACCCATGACAGCACCACCTGAGGCCGTCCAAGATCCCGGGTCACCCATCGCCATCGCGTGCCCCCATCCACGCCTTCGTTTCCCAATCTCTGTTCCCACAGCACAAGCAGACAGGCAGCCCCAGCACCGCAGGATGGACAGAGAGGAGCTGCCCCACAACAAAGGGCTGCTCCCACTTCCAAACCAACGCAAACGGGTCCTCATGAAGAGCACAGACCGCCCTGTCCTCATCCAGAGGGACGGGATCACACGGAGTGCATAACACCCCCAGAGGCACCGAGGGAGATTCAACGTGGGAAGTGTTTTTAGCGTTGTGCTCTGAGGGTGTTTTTGCTGTTGCTGAGTTGTCTGGGTCTGCTTTTTTTTTTTTTTTTTTTTTTTTTTTTTAAATTTCCCCTCCTAGAAATGGAGAAAAAGCTTCAGCAAACACAAATCAGCACAGAAATAACATCTGCTGAAGACATCACCCGGATCTGTGAGATCAGCTGAACCGGAGCCTTCACCTCCCAGCACGGAGCAAGCACACGGGATGCTGCTCCGGACTGCACGGAGCGGAGGGCTGGGAGAGCTCCCGTTTGGGACCAGGGGTGCAGCAGTGTCAGCCCAAAAGGAAAGCAGGTCAGGCATCACCACACTGTTACCTCCAACTGCTGGAAACAAACACCGCTTGAAACCAAGGGCTCGAGGAGAGCGGCTCCTCTTTGCTAAGTGCCAACTCACAGCTCTGCAGGACGGGTCCAGAACTCAAGGTCTCGGGATTCACAAAATCATAACGTGAGTGGGAAAGATAGAGCCCTTCAGAGGCTGCCGACCTGCCCCGGTGGCCTTTGAAATAATAAACTCATTTATTAAGATCCTGGCAGATAGAGGACAACATCTGAAGCCGCTCCCAGAAGCGGAGAGCTCACAGCTTTGACCAACTGCTGCTGCAATGTGGGTGCCCGCTGCAGGGTGCCATGCATGCACCCCACGGCAAGCAAACCCCATCTGTACAAGAGCAATGTTTTCTTAAAGCTCTTTGCACCACTGTAAGCTCGTCCACTTTCGCTCTGGTCTCAAACCTCCCACCCAGCTGTGTTTCCTAAGCCCCTCTAAGGCACTTATTTCATCAGGGCAGGGAAAGGGCGATGCAGAGAAAGCCAGGTTTGAAGAAGCTGTGAGCGATGAGTGCCGATCTGCATCAGATTACTCACCCTAAATCAGCTCCTTGGAAACACAAGCCTTGACCAGCCCTCCTTGCAAGGCACAGACAAACCTTCCAGGCTTCCCCAGTGGTGTAAAAGAGATCAGTGTCACCACTGAGCACATTGCCCACGAATGTGATGTTGCGGCAGACAGGAAGGGGCACCGCAAGTCTCACTACTAAGAGAAGTTTCAGCTCCCCAAATGATGCAGAACAGAACCCACAGCCTCCCTGGTGTGCCCAGGCACAAAGTTAGTTAGAATATGGTCATGGCAGCTCCAGGGTGGGATGGGACCCGGAGTCAGTGCTGCCCCAGACAGAGGAGACGTGGCTGGTGCATCTCAGTGGGTATTTCCTGCTTATGAGACTGAGCCACGTCACCACCAAAGCCATCCCACAGTCAGGACTGCTTGCATGGGCAGGAGAGAAGCTGCAAGTGATCACCTCCAGCCCTCCAGGATGGATCTCTGCCTGGCACAGACTCTCAGAACCATTCAGGTTGGGACAGGCTGAGCTCACAGTCCCACCATCAGCCCATCACCCCGGGCTCTGTCTCCTCATCAGCTCATTTCTTATGGGATGACCTGGGGGCAATCGTAACCCACCCAAGCTGGATCCCATCCTGCACACCCCTACTCCTCTCTATTGCTCCCAACAAACCTCAGCTCCTCTGAGAGCTGCAAACAGAGGCAGCGTTTCCTCAGCAGATCTCAATCAGCCCCATCAAGGACAACCAGAAACCCAGCAGCCACAGACTCCAGCCAGCAGAAGGGAACAAAAATCAGAGCAAGAAGCAAAAAGGAGCCAGACGAAAGAAAGAGGATTCACCAAGGAGAGCCATCAAATCACAGCGACCACCAAACATGGGTTGCCTTTCGCCCAAAAGCACTCATCCAAATCACCACCTATAGCTGCAGATCCCCGAGGACAGGAGCAGAGCCACGAGCACGGAGCTCCCAGCGCCCATTACCTGCAGGAGGAGCGTGGCAATGAGGAGCTGCTCCTGGGGTTCTGCCTGTCCGGGCGAGCCCACGGGCAAACGCGGAGCTGAGCACAGCACGTGACAGCCGTGCCCTGCCCTCGACTGCCAGTTCCTTCTCCAGCAATTCGACTGCTGCTCAAGGAAGTGAGTGGGTGAGCACGGTGAAAACTGTTCCCCTCTACTCAGAAAAGCAGAAATTACCCACAGATTTCTCCTTCCCAGAGATGCTGCAACGATCCCATTTCCCCACGTCGGCCAGGTTAAGTTCACCTTAGAGCAGAGGAACGTCCCCACGCTGTCGGATAGGAGCAGCATCACGTCACCCATGGGTGCAGCCTCACCCTTCTGTCCCTGCAGAGGTTCTGCAGTGCAGATCGCACCGCAGTGGCTGCAGTTGGGTTTTGTCACAACACGCTCCACTGGTTTGGAATTATGTCATCCACACAAAGTAAAATCAACCAAATTAAGGACCTCTTGCAGCAGTTCTGAGGCGGACAGAGGGTCTCCAACCTGCAGGAATAACTTCTGTCCCAAGAGCAGGCAGCCCCACCACCCCATGTTCTGCACCATCCCCAAACCAGAGCACCATGGCAGCACGGGGAGGCAGCAGCAGGCTGAAGCTGAAGCACAGACTTCTCTCCTCCCTCTGCCCAGCACTGAGCAGACCACAGCATCACTCAGACATCTGAGCACGAAGCAGAGATGCTCAGAAAGGCATCGCCCTCCTTTGAGCCCAGCAGAGCACAAGTGCTGAACGCTTACAGACAGGAACGCTCTGCACTCACATCCCAGGGCAGGGGGATGGAGGAAAGCCACACACCACAAGGACTGCTCTACTCCAGATGGAAAAAGCACCGAAGTGGGGACTGAAGCTCAGTGTTAGGAAGCACCACCTTCCCATTCAGCATCACCCAAAGCCATCAAATCACAGGACAGCTTGGGTTGGAAGGGTCCCCAAAGATCACAGAGCACATTCTGCCCACCCTCCCTCCCAAAGGTGAGCAACACACACATTTCTGACCAAGGACACGGCGCGTTCCGCAGAACTAAGCAAGTCTAAATATAGATCCCTCTTGTATCTTATCTACATTCAGTTAAACGGGCGTATTCATGAGGCTATAAGTGTTTATTCATAAGGAACCTTCCGAGTCAGCACTATCCGCATCCCCACCGCGGGGAGCGGAGCTCCGCCATCCTCAGTGCCATGTCCCCAGAGCCCCATCCCACAGCGAGTCCCCGCAGCACAGGGCACAGCTCTGCACCTCCTCGTGCCCAGACAGGAGGAGGAGGTGGAGCGGGAACACAGGTAAAGCAGGAGGTGTGCTGCGATGTGGTGTTGCAGCCATGGGTTGAGAAACCAAATCGCACCTACGTGAGCTGAGCACTGAGCATGGCTGGGGCACAGCATGGTGAGAACACACGGACTTCTCAGGAATAAGGAGCACCCAGAGCACCAATTCCAACCTCATCTCATTCAACCAGAAGCGTCTGGGAACAGAAGCCAGCAGACAGGAGGCACTCACCGGCGTCCGACTGTTGGAGGACCGTGGTTGGGGGTCGGGTCAGCAGTTCCCAGCGTGTGTTCCTGGTAACGAAGGAACCGCCTTGAGATACACAGATAGAAGTTCTGGGTATTGTTTTTCTTAATCACTCCTACACCCCATTTCCAATTATTAGTAGGCAAAAGTCACTCCCATGTGAGAGATGGCTTAACCACAGCTGAGAAAGCGGTGCCTTACGGTGGCCGGATCAGCTCAAAGGGAAAGCAGAACACAGTGCTCACCCCACTACCTCGATCCTGTGGGTGAAGCCCTCCTGGCCATACAAAACCCTCTCATGGACACAGCATCTTTCTCCTTCGGGTCACCAAAGCCCTGTATTAAAGCCTATGGAGCCACTGCCCTCCCTTATCTCCCAGACCTTTGCTCCCCTTGTCATTCACACCCCTCATGCCCTGCTCCAACACTTTGTCCCCCTCCCAGCCCCGTGCCAGATGCTCTCACAGCCCCACAGTGGATTCATTTCTCTGCTCTTCTTTCCCCACTGCATTACTACCTACAAACTTTGCTTCCCAAGGGAGGGGATGCACAGCCTGGCCTCTTAAATCTGGAAAAAAGGGTTAATTAATTACATGGTGCTTCAGTGTCTGCTCTGCGGTGGGGCACACAACTTTACACAGAGCCCCAGTTAAAGAGACACTCAGAGCTGCTGCAGCTCTCCCTCTAATGGCTCAGATCTATTCCCAGAAGCTTTTCTCTCATTGGGGTGTTATATTTTAACCCTCAGCCTTGCAAACCTGCTCTAAATTCGTGCCACCACATCCCCCCTGACCACAGGGTGCTGCACAACAGCAGCAGGAGAGCACATTTTGCAGGAGGAGCTGCCGTGAGACCACTCCAGACCCCCAAAACATCCTCCTGGGTCAGAAAAAGAGAAACAATATTAATTCAGGTCCTGCTCCCCCCCAAGGACTGCAAGATGAGAAGCAGCAACATGCAATGACTTCCACCTGCTGTCCAAAGAGGCAGCTCTGCCTCCAGCAGCACTGTGCTGTTACACTGAGCTGCTGCTTCCCCTTATCCTTGCATCCTACTCCTACAGGGGAAGGCAGCACGCAGCCCACAGCACAGAAACATGCTGACATCCACCCCTCCAATGCAAAGCCCTTCAGGAGAGCCCCTCTGGGAGCGCCCACCCCCCCCCCAGGGAGGGGCAGCGCTCGGTGGCAGCCCCAGCCCTCACCTCCCCACTCTGACCGTGGTTTATTCCCACTTCTATTTCTCTCCCGGTGACATGCTGGCGTTTCCCTCTTTGAAAACCACAGGAAGTCTGTCTGGACGGACTCCCTTGAGGTCCACGGGTTAAAAATTATTCTCCAGGGCTGGAGGAGTGCTCAGGGGAGAGGCACTTCCCCAGAGTTACACATTAAGTGGAAAAAGTGGAAAAGAGGTCGGATCATCCACTTGTTTTGCCTTGAGGACAGCGGGATTAGGGAGGAGAACACTCAGTGAGAAGCTAACGAGTTCTGGAGTGATGATAAAGCGATTTCTGTGCTTTGTGCCTTTGATGTTGGTGAGATCTCACACCTGACCTGCTGCAAGGTATCAGGCAGACATCTGCACCTGATGGGTGCCACCGAACCTCACGTGGTGCTCACCCTACCCCGGGCTCAGGGCACCTTCACAGGACTCAAACCCAAGCTCAAGAAGGAAAGAAAAGGTTTGAGCTCAAGGAGTAATTGCAGACTCAACAACCCCCACCGCCCACCACCACACACACAGCAGATGGGTCAAACGCAGAAGAGGAGGCAGCGGTGGGCTCCTGCCCCGACACCAAACCCCACAGCCGGCCCCGTCCCAACACCGCGGAGCACCGGGAGGAAGATGAGTCAGTGCCCGGCGTGGGAGGCAGAGCACCGCGGGGCGGCTGCTGGGGAAACTGCCGAGTGCCCCAAGCAGCTTCGGGCTCAAAGAGCGGTGAAGAAGGGGAAGCTCAGCTCTTCTGCAGCCCTATCAGAGCCCCCTCTCCTCCCACCAGGTTCCCTACAGGGGCCGCCCCCTCCCTCCAGGTCCCTTGAGATGCCCTACAGCAGCCCCTCCTGCCCCCCATCCCCCCTCAGGTGCCCCGGCCCTGCTCACTGTTGGGAAAACCCCCTCCTCTTCCTCGTGTAAATCCCCAGCGCTTTCATTTTCTTTGCACTGGGATCCGGAAGAGTCGCAGCTGTCACATCCAACGTGGACGCAGGGAGCCAAGCAGTCACTGCAGAACTACAGCCCAGCACAACCACTTGCTTCGGGTCCCAACTGACACAGGTGGTCTGCCCATATCCCACCAAAACAAAACCACCCAATTGAAGGTGCTCTTTAAGACTGATCGTTAATCGGGATCAGAGCTGAGTCAGAGAGCAGCACGCTGATGTGAAAGAGGCTGCAAGCTCTCAAACACCAGGCAAGCACACAGAGAGGAGGGGACATGGGACAGGAGTGACAGCACACGATGGGGACACACAGAGCAGAGAGGTGTGAAGCTGGGGAAGGGGCTTGACGCCAACACGGGACAGAGGAGCGGCTCCAGCTGCTCCTTCTTCTGAACCCACTGACGTAGCAAAACAGGTGTGTGGAAAAGCTAAGCGTTACAACACAACCTTACCTGCCCCTCTGCTCAGCCGCCCCGCGGCTCCAGCTGAGCCCAGCACGGGGGGACCCCGACCCACATTTCCAGGTGGAAGCAACACCCAGAGGGGCGGCTAGCAATAGGAGCCCCCCGCCATCCCCGCAGCAATCACCAGACCCGTGACCCCCCCATCCCAGCGCCCGGTGCCGTTACCTGCGCTCCCGCTCCGCCACCCCTCCCTCCCCCTCCGCCCGGAGCCGCCTTTTGACGGGAACCGCGGCACCGCGCCCCGCCCCCCCGCCGGCCCCGCCCCCTCACTGACCCACCAATGACATCGCAGCACCGCCTCGCCCGCGCGCCCGAAGGGGCGGAGCCAGTCAAACACCGCCCGCCGTTGCCATATAAGGTAAGCGCGGCGCTAAGCCCCGCCCACAAAGGGGCGTGGCGTGGGCTGGCGGGAGATCGCACGTGGCTGCACTGCCCCGGGACCCCCGCGGCCGGCACCGCCCCGCTCCCCCCATCCTCTGCTGGGCAGTGCTGCTCATCCTGCTTTGCGCTTTTGGGGTACTGCTGCCTGGCATTTCTGGGGCCACACACACTCCAGTAGGGCACGCGGACCCTTACTGGACAGAGCAAACTCCTCCGGGACAACAGAGTCCCCCCAGCATGCCTGGGCAGACCAGCTGCCTGTTACAACAGCTCTTGAGGACCACCAGGTGTCCTTGCGGTGTTTTGCCTTTGCTCTGGTGGCTTCTGGAAGCTCAGGTGTCACACGGCTCCGTCTGCCGCTTCCCTTCCGGAGCTCTAAGTAACTGCGGGAGCACTTGCTAAGTTTATCACCTGGCAAATGAAATTAATTTCATTTATGCACCTGCAGCATCTGCAGAGCTGCTCTCCCTCCTCCTCCATTTCTGGGACTACACCCAGAAGAACTCCCACTGCAGACTGCAGCTCTCCTCCCTGATTGCAGCACTTGGAGAGTCCATGGATTTTTCTGATGTCTCGATCAGATTAAGGGCAGAAGGAGAACTGAATCATCCCCTGTCTCCAGACCAGAGATAGAAGCATCTGTGAGTGCCCAGGCACAACCCCAAGCATGAGGATCCCGGTGGTCGGGGCTGTTTGCAGCCCCCAGGCTGCTTGGACTCTCCACTCACCCCCACCATGGCCAGAGCTCCACATCCTGTGCATGAGCTGACCCTGTGCAAAGCCCTCCCATGTTTGGGGTTCAGGGACATGGAGGTGGGGTGTGGCTGCCCCTGTGGGTCCTGGAGGTATCTGGAACTGTGCAGGCAGCCAGGTCATTGTAAGTACTGATCTCAGACACCCAAAATCCCCTTCTCGGTGATGCAAGTCAAACCCGGAGCGCAGGGATTCCAGCTGAGCCATTTCAGCTCAGGCTGCAGTCCCAACCCAAACCTCTCGGTGCTCTGGGCACCTTTCAGCCCTGCTCTGGATATTTGTCAGCTTCCCCCTTTCCATCCTCCAAAACCCGTCCAGCAACATTCTACAAAACAGTGAGAAAGGCTTCGAGAAAGTCCCTTGTGATGTTCCAGAGTTTACCAAGTGTCCCCTAAACCCAAAGTCCCCAGAGAAAATGAACCCAGGCGCGGGCGTCGCAGCAGACAGCAATCACCGAGTTCAGCAGCTTTAATGCTCGCAGGGAAAGTGCTTTGCTGAATGTTTTGAAATTGATTTAATGAGACCAATCCACGAAAAAAAAATCAGGGAAGAAATGAGAGTTCATTAGAGAAAATTGGGTCATACAGAACTTTTTCGGGGAATGAGGAGAGTGCTGTGTCAGAGACAGACGGGGACTGGGATAGGGAAGGGGAGAGAGAGGAATGGGGAAATGGAAATGGATAGAGATGGGGATGGGAAGGGGTTAAGGACAGAGATGTGGATGGGGACAGGGACTGGGACTGCGATAGAGGTGGTGACAACGATGCAGATAGAGATGGGGTAGTGTTAAGGACAGAGAGAAGAATAGGGACAGAGATAGGGACAAGGATGGGGAAGGCTCTCATACAATTGGGATAGACTTGTCCCCCATACCCAGTCTGAATTTAAGGGAAAATTCCTTTAAAACTGGAACAAAAGGGATTAAACCAATGACTTTGTAGCACGTGGCACCCCCCGAACAGGATCTCACAGTGGGGTTTCTCACCCATAGTGTTGGGTGCAGCTCCTTTCCCCTGTGTGCTTTCTCTGTTGCCTGCTACAGGGCTGAGCTCACCCTTCAGCCCACCCTTAGGAGCTTGGTGAAGCCTTCCCTCTCCCTCTCCCCTCCCCAGGAACGCCCTGTGCAGAGTCCATCCATCTCCTGTTCACTTGAGGGTGATGGGAGACGAGCAACCCACCCAATTAGGGGAGCAATTAGTGCGGACCGCAGGGCAGCGAGCCTCCTCGTGTCGACGTTTTGCTCCCAGGAAGAAGAGAACCACTGATCCATTAAGCGACGCAGAGATGCTGCAAACATTTCCTTGCCATCAATTTGATCTTTATGGTTTGGATGATAATGAAGGGAAAGAATTGAGGTTTCCATTTATCCCTCATGTTTGTCGGGGTGGGAGATCACAGCGGAGGTCCCACGGGGTTATGCTGACCCCAAATGTCCATTGTTTTAACCTGCTTCTGTCCCAGAGATACAGGGGCAGGGATGAGGGGGATGAATGAGCTGGATTGATTTCTTTATTATTATTTCCCCCTCCCCCCATACCAAATATGTGCTCCTCTGCGCCCATTTGTAACTGGGGAACTGTGGGGAAGAGGAGGGTTGGGTTTCCCCCATTTTATCTGCGCATCCAGAGCGCAGAGCCCTTAAAATCCCAATAAATCGATGCAAACGGAGCAGAACCCCCATCCACAGCGGCGCTTCCTGAGCTCTGTGTGTGTGAGGGGGGGGGGGGATCCGGATTTGGGGTTTCAGCAGAGGGTGCACACAGCGCTGCAGGAGGGGCGACATCTAGCGATGCTGCAGCGCGGGCACGCACAGCACGAGCACGCGCGGCTCTGCACCGCCCCACAGCGGTGCGGGGCGGGGGAGTCG
Organism: Callipepla californica brunnescens; assembly: GCA_023055505.1. NCBI lineage: Eukaryota > Metazoa > Chordata > Aves > Galliformes > Odontophoridae > Callipepla > Callipepla californica. The sequence continues at coordinate 193,003 of JALIRH010000204.1, read as the reverse complement.
TGCTGGGATGGGGCAGGGTCCGTACTGGGATGGGGGCAGGCTCCGTACTGGGATGGGGCAGGGTCCGTACTGGGATGGGGCAGGGTCCGTGCTGGGATGGGGCAGGGTCCGTACTGGGATGGGGGCAGGTTCCGTACTGGGATGGGGCAGGGTCCGTACTGGGATGGGGCAGGGTCCGTGCTGGGATGGGGCAGGGTCCGTACTGGGATGGGGGCAGGGTCCGTACTGGGATGGGGGCAGGGTCCGTACTGGGATGGGGGCAGGGTCCGTACTGGGATGGGGGCAGCCGTACTGGGATGGGGGCAGGGTCCGTACTGGGAGGGGGGCAGGCTCCGTACTGGGATGGGGGCAGGGTCCGTACTGGGATGGGGGCAGCCGTACTGGGATGGGGGCAGGGTCCGTACTGGGATGGGGGCAGCCGTACTGGGATGGGGGCAGGCTCCGTACTGGGATGGGGGCAGGCTCCGTACTGGGACGGTGCTCTCATAGCGGTGGCGGTTCCATACCGGGATGTGGGGGGGTCCCGGTTCCCACCCCCGACCCCCGCAGCGCACGCGCACCCCACCCCCCCGTGGCTTCGGGACACGCCCCGCCCCACCCCGCTGTCGAAATCCCCGCGTGGCTGCGGCGCATGCGCAGTGCGGGGCACGCCCCCTCGGCCACACCCAAAGGGGGCGGGGCGGGGCGGGGCGGGGCGGGGCGGCAAAGCTCGCTCCCCATTGGGCGGAGCGCCACGAGGAGGCGTGGCCTGCGGGGCGGGCGGTGCACGGAGCGCGGTGGAGGTGATTCCGTTTCGTTTTTGGGGGGGGGGGGCTCCGTGGGGCTGAGCCTCTCCGTGGGGGTGTGGGGGAGTGGGGGTTCCCTTTGGTGAAGCGCTGAGGGGACGGAGGGACCCCCGTGGTGGGGGCTGAGCAGCTGAGGGCGGGTGGGTTTGGGGTGGGGGAGGGCCGTGGGGCTGTGTGTGCGTGGGGCTGTGTGTGCGTGGGGGGGGGGGGTTCTCGTGCCCGTGGTTCAGGTGCGCTTTCTCTGTCTGCCCCTGAACGGCCGCTGTCTGTGCTGCAGCCGCTATGGGGTCCGCGCTCTCCGTCTCCCCCGGCAGCGCCGCCCCGAGGCGGAGGAGGAGCGCCGGGGACGGCGGTGATGATGACGGTGATGCACTCGACAGCCGGGACCGCAAAGAGGACATCGCCAGGTTTCCCTACGTTGAGTTCACGGGTCAGGACAGCATCACCTGCCCCACGTGCCAGGGCACGGGCTGCATCCCCACGGGTGAGCACAAAACCTGGAGCGCTGCGGAGCGGTTCTGCAGTAGCGCGGAGTCGGTCACTGCTCCTTCTGCTTTCCAGAGCAGGTGAATGAGTTGGTGGCTTTGATACCCTACAGCGACCAACGGCTTCGTCCGCAGAGAACGTAAGTGTGCAGCAGGAGCACAGTGAGCAGACAGTGCTCTTCTGTCTCTGCCACGGCCCTGAGTTTCTGCAGTCCGCAGCCTCGCTGTCGTCTCACGGCTTTATTTCACTGCTCTGTGCCAACAAACACAACTTAAAGTTTCACTTTAAAATATTCCCTGTTAGGTCCCTCCATAGGGGTGGGCGTAGGAACAGTCATCCCACTCACACGCTTTGTTCCTGTGCTCCCCACGGAAGCTTTTGGAAGAAGCTGCCTCCCCGGCAGCGCAGTCACCGGGTTCTGAGAGTGCTCCGGGGGAAAGGAGGACTGTTTGGTTACTCGTTACCAAAACGTGAACTGTGAAGGGCGGCTGCTGTGAGCAGTTTCAGATACGGGAAGTGTTAGAGCAGCACTTCTGTGTCTCTTTCAGGGAACAGCAAACGGGTTTGGTTTTGCTGACTCGTTTGGGTTTCGGGTACAAGATGTCTTGCCGTTGCAGATGCTGTGTTAGGGCAAAGGCTGTGACCCATTTCCTGCCCCTTCCAGGAAGCTCTATGTCCTGCTGTCCGTGCTGCTCTGCCTGCTGGTCTCAGCCCTGGTGGCTTTCTTCCTCTTTCCACACTCTGTCCTGGCGGATGATGGCGGCATTAAAGTGGTTCAGGTCTGGTTTGACAGGAAGAACTCCGTTGTCCTCCTTGCCATCACGGTAAAGGTTTTGTGCATCCCTGTTCTGGAGGGAATAAATCCCATGCTGAGCTGCCTGGGAGGTCGATGCTATGTGTGTTTCCCTGCTCCCTTCTCAGGCCACTTTACGGATCAGGAACTCCAACTTCTACTCGGTGACAGTGAACAGTCTGACCAGTCAGGTGCAGTACATGAACACCGTGGTGGGAAGCCAGCAGATCACCAACATCTCCAGCATCCAGCCACTAAGTGACAAGCTGGTATTCATCCTTAATTGCCTTTCCAACGCACATCACTAAGTCAAGTGTGGAGCTGGTGTGATATCCCAAGCTAAACTGATGCAACATATTTGTGCCTCAAAGCTTTGCTTAGCAAACAGTGTCCTGGCTCTGCTTGTTGCACAGCTGCTGAAATGCAGTGTAATGCAGGAAATACTCTGACAGAGGTGGTTTGAAGCGAATAACCAAACTGCAAACTTTGTCTTACAGGTGAATTTCACAGTGAAGGCAGAGATGGGAGGACCTTTCTCCTATGTGTAGTAAGGATTTTCTGTTCTTTGTGTATAGAAGGCTCGAGCTGCTTTGATTATTGATTGCTCTGGAAATGACTTGCTTTCTGCTAACTTTCTGGAAAACAACCACTTGCTAGAAGTGACTTGAAAGGCCTCTTTGTTGTGATGGGGTTTTGGACCCTGACTTAGCACCAGAGCTAAAACAGCATCAGAGGATTCCAAGAAACGCAGTCATTTCTGCTAGGCTGTGCTGACCACTTTCTCTCTTTCGATTTCTTGCAGTTTCTTTTGCACGTTTCCCAAGGTGAAGGTGCACAACATACTCATCTTCATGAGGTAGGTTCAGCTCTGCTTCTGACTCAAAATGGAATTGGTGCTGCAGCAAGTCTGGGGCACACAGAGAGAACGGTGCAGGGCAAGCAGAGCAGCCTGGTTCACTGTGTCAGCTTTAGTCCAGGCCAGATGGCACGAGCAGGTAAAACGTAAGATGGGGAGGAGGAGCGGGCACCAAGTGGCTCTGAGTGGAGCTTCCTCCACGCCATGGGTGCTGTGCTCTGGGGGTTGCACTCCCCAGCTCTGCTCGCCGCTGCTCTCTGCAGTGAGAAGTCTTGGGTACGTTTGAGAAGATCCTCAGCTTTAGAGGGGGTGCTTAAGAGATGACCACAAAGCCTGCTGATAGCTGGAATTGAACGCAGGGATCCAGCCCCGCTCTCATCCCCACTGAGCTGCTCTCCCTTCTCTCAGGACGTCGGTGAAGCTCTCCTCCCTCGGCCGTGGGACGCAGAGCGCGGTGGAAGCGTACCACTACATAGACTGCAGCACCAACTCCACAGCTGACCCCGCTCCTCTGCCAGCCCCCTCCACGCTCAGCACACCCTGAGCACGCTGCTGCTCTGCGCTGGGGTTTGGTGATGGCGCAGATGGGTTTCCCTGGTGGAATGTGAAATGTGTAGCTGTAGAGAAGGCCAGAATCTTTCACCTGGAGGTGGAAGGACTGTGAGTGACTTTAGGAGAGAGCTGAAGGCTCTGGGTCCCTTTAGTGCTGGGCTGCACTGCTGGCCTGTCCCTGCAATCCGCTTGGTGTAGTTCATGTGCAAGGCACCAGGGCCGGCAGCCTGCCTTCCTCTTGAGTTCTTTAACTGTTTTTTTTTTTTTGTGTGTAGGGGATCCAGGGACTTGAGCGCTGTGCTTTGGGGTCTGAGGATCTCGAAGGCTTAGATTTGAGTTTTGAAGTTTAACACTGTGTCTGGTCCTTCCAGGGCAAACTGACTAGTTCTGTTTTGTTCCGTGGCAGTCCCTGGCATCTTCCAGAGCAGAACTTGAGAAAAAGGGATCATTCTTTGCCAGAAATGCACAGAGAGCATTCAGGCTTTCACCCGTGTGACTTGCACTAGTAGGAGGAAAGGGAATCGAAACCACCAAAATGCTTTCTCCTTTGCTGGCAGCTGAGGCTGTCTCCAGAGACCCAATGCAAAACACCAGCGTTAATGAGGAGAGGTTCATTAAGTGGGGTGCTGCTGGATATGGGAAGGGTCCCTGTGGCTTTGACCCCGATCTGTGCGTGGCTCTGAACCGCTGCTCAGGGCATGTGGTGTTCAGCTGATGTTTGAAGCCAGGGAAGGTGCAGCTCAGTGCAGCTTTGTGCCCGCTGTGAGTGAGCGCAGACCTGGACTGATTTTGTGAAGATAAGGGGAGTTTTGTGTTTCAGAGGCTCACCTCGCCGGAGCCGACGGTTCCCAAAGGATGGTAAAGCAAATAAACCTGATGAGAAAGCTCAGCTGCTGCACTGCTCCTGCAGACTGCTTGCTGCGTCTGCAGCTTGGAGCTCTTCATTCTGCTTTTGCCCTTTCTGGTTTTTCTGCAACCACATCACTGCAGCCTCCCGTGTTTCCTCCACGCACACCCTGTGCTGTTCTCTGTCTGTGTGTGGAAATGGACAGAGGCTGCAGGGGAAGTGTGTCTGGTGTCTTTTTTTGATGAAGGATGCTTTCTTTTGTGCAAGCGTGAAATAAAAATGCCCTTTGTTTTTTAAAAGGTGGAGTGTCCTCCCAGCTGAATTTCTAGAACTGAGCTCCCTTATTGAAGCAGGGCTCAGTGGTGTCTTTACATTGAGGAAATGCTGTGTCTGTCTCCCGAGGAAATCAACCTTTGTCGCACAGTGAGTGCTCTGTGCTGTGGTTGGCACCGTGTTATTCTTCACCCCTGTCCTTTGTTGGTGCTTTGGGGGCAGCAGAGTGGCAGTGGGAGGTGGCAGAGCATCCTGCTTTCCCCCCAACCCTGTGCTGAGTGCTTTGGCTGCAGGTAACCAATGTTTTGCTCCCTGGGGCCACGTCCTAAAAGCAGAACTGTGGGGAGAACTTGGGGGGCTGCCTGCGGGACCCCCCTCTCCATGCTGCTCAGCCAAGCAGGGAAACAGCTTTGGGACACGCAGAGCCCTGGTAATTGGGGGTGCCCTCCGGGTCATGTGGCAAAGCTCTTGGCCTTATAAAGGCGTTTATTTTGGAAAATCCTTCTTAATCCCCCAATCCTTCTTAATTAATTTCTTCTGCCAACGTTTCTTGCAGCTCCCAGCCCTGGAAAGCTGCCTCAGGTGCTGCAGCATTGCCGGCTGCCAGCACGTAAAACTGAGACCAGGGCCCCAAAGTAGCATTTCTTTAAAGGGGTTTTTAATCCTTTCGAGTCATAATTTCTCTTAATGAAGGGCTGCTATCAGCTGGGGCAGGGAGCTGGCCCAGGAGCAGCAGCACTGTGTGAAACCCACGGGCTGTCAGCCCGTTACGTCCCGCTCGTAAAGCATTGGGAGCTCTCACGGGGTTGCTGGGCTAATTTTCTTGGAGATAGTTAAAAACAATTAAACTACCGGGGCTTTCCCTCTAATTAGCAAGCTGCTTAAGAGCAGCATTTACATACGCAGTGTTTTAATAAAGCTTAGAGGCAGAACTGCTTCATTACAAGGAGCCCACGTGTGCCCCATGGCCGTGAGCTCTTCCACTTTCAGAACTGCAGAATCTGTCCTTAAATCCTATTCCTATGTGCATAAATAGGAAGGAGCATCAGAGGAGTCAATACCTACAGGGACTAATTAATCAGGGTGGTTTGGAGCAGATGCTGAACCACTGAATGTCACACAACCCCACGTGAGCTCCAGGCTGTGCCCAGCTGTGCCGGGCTCAGGCTCAGCCTCCCCTTCCCCACTGGTTCCCTTCCACAGGTGCCCATATCCCACCCCAAATGCAGAGTGCTCCGCTCTGTGTGTGCCCCACTGCCATGGGGGACACAGCACTGCTGCTGCTCACCAGGATCTGTCCCTTAATGCATTCCTTTATGGGTTTTTTCTGTTGGATTTGTTCAGCTGTGGGGCTTTTTTAACCCCTTTTAATATCTCCAATCTGAAAGTTTGAGCTCTGACCCCGAGCCCTTAAGAGGGAGCAGAAGGGAATGGGGCTGAGGAGCGAACGCCGCAGGAGAGACACGAACACCGCGCGCCCGCTGCACTTCCCAACAAAAGGGTTTTTTTTTTCTTTTTTTTTTTTATATCAACTGATGTTAAAAAATACAGACTTGTTGTACAAGAATAGCACCATTCTTTGTCGTATGATACATTAGCACTCCTGCTGGTGATACACGGGGGGGGTGGCAGAGGGGACGGGGGGGGATTCGTGATACCTGCGTTTGCCAGATCCCTTTGCGGGGAGGGAGGGGCCGTCGCACTGCCAGATCCATTCCCACCTCCACCCGACCTAAAGAAATGGGCCTTCCAGGAAGGCAATAAATAAATAAGCCCGTGGTTTTATTTCGCAGTCTGCCCGGGGACGGCGCTGGGGGGACGCGGTGGTCCCACGCGGCCGCGCGAGGGTCGTGGCGGCCGTTCAGTGCAGAGGTTGTGATGGGGAAGGACGGGTCCTCGGGGTGGGATTGGTTTTTCTTTTACGGTATTGGGCTGGATTCCTCTTTTTTTAAAAATAAAAACCAACGAAACAACAAACAAACAAACACACACATAAAACAACTCTTTTTACAAGAAGCAGACTGGGCCGATATCCACGCCGAACTCCTGCTCGGCTCCGCCAATGTCCATAGGTGCAATATCTACAATGGGCAGGCGCGAGGTCTTCTGCGACCGGTACTCGATGACCGTCTTGCCCCATTTGCCAGTGTGTTTCTGGGGAAGAAAACGAAGTGGGGGATGCTGTCAGCTGCCCCCAGCCCACCCCCACAGCCTCATCCCCCCCACCCCATTCCCTCGTGCCCTACCGTGCAGCCGTCCTCCAAGACGCTGTAGGTGAACCTGCTGTTGCCCTCGGCTCTGATCTCCACGTCGTTGGAGCCCTGGATGAGGATGGCTTTCTTCAGGTTGCCCGTCTCCTCGTCCATGTAGGCGATGCTGTTCTTGCAGTGGTAGGTGACGTTCTGGGAGCCCTCGGTGGACAGGAGGCGCAGGAAGGTCATCTGGATGCTGGCGGTGTTGGGAGACAGGTTCTCATCGCCGTAGCTGAACTGGAGAGAAAGGGGGGGAGGAGTTAAAGCCTGCGGGCACCACAACCACCTCATTCCCAGGTACTTTTTGAGAGGACATCCGCACTTCAGGCTCCCAGACGCTGAAAAAATCGTAGAAGGATTTGGGGTGGAAGGGTCCTTAGAAATCATAAAACCAAAAGAATCACAGAACGGCGGAGTTGGAAGGGACCTTAAAGATCACGGAAGCATGGAATGGTTGGGTTGGAAGGGGCCTTTGATCTGCGGAGCTAAACTGACCCAGCTCTATGCCCTCACAACAGTCTGTACCACTTCATTAAAATCCACCAACAGAACCCCAAGGAAGGACATCCCAGGTGCAGTCAGACCCCCAAAAGGACCCCCAGGGGACACTTACGTGGAAGCCACCGTTGATGGTCTCTGCAAACCAGACGTGTTTCTTGTCCTTTGTCTTGCTGCTCCACCAGTTCTTCTTGGGGATGCTGCTGGGGGTCGGGTAGACGCAGGTCTCGCCCGTCTCCATGTTGCAGAAAACTTTGATGGCGTCCAAGGTGCAGCCCTGGTTCGGGTCAATCCAGTAATCTCCTGCAGCGGGGAGCACAAGTGGAATGCTTGTGGGGCTGGGGAGGTCTAGGAGTCATTAAGGCTGGAAAAGACCTCGAAGATCACCAGGTCTAACCGTCCACCCATCACCACCGTGCCCACCAATAGAAGCACTGAGTCACTAAGGTTGGAAAAGACCTCCAGGATCACGTCCACCTGCTGCCTCATCCCCACTGAGCCACGATCCCAACGCCACATCTCCACGGTTCTCCAGCACCTCTGGGGACAGTGAGTCCCCCCCTCCCTGCACAACCCAGACCGGTGCACAACCGTTCTTTCAGAGGAGAAATCTCTCCTGATATCCAACCTGACTGCAAGGATGCTGGGGACGCTCTTCTCTGGGGAAGAGGGGAGGGGCAGATACGGAGCTCTTACCGCTCTTCCACTCGGGATGGCAGAGCTTGATGTCACGGCAGGTCCTGGCAGGGTTCTTCTTGGAGCCCTCGGGGCTGCGGATGCTCTCGATTTGGTTGTTGAGCGATTTGAGCGTGGCGTCCACCTCGACATCGTGCTGCCGCAGGCCCCCGGCTGCCTCGTCCGCCCTCATGTAGCGGATGGGGTCGGGGCCCTTCTCTGTCTGACCCAGTCCAGCGAAAGCAGACATGTCGATGCCAGTGCCTGGGGGGCCGGGAGGACCAGGGGGACCGGGGTTTCCAGGAGGACCCTATGGGAGAAAGAAGCGATAGTGATGGGCTGCTCTGTGAGCTGGACCCCACTCCCTACCTCCCCACACCGGGACTCACCGCAGGGCCGGGTTCACCACTCCGTCCGCGGGGACCGGGAGGACCGATGGGGCCGGGCATGCCGTTGGAGCCGTCTTTGCCAGAGGGGCCGACAGGACCAGGGGGACCCTAAGAGAGAGCCCCAGAGTGGGGGGGAGTCAAGGTACTGTGAGTCCTCAGAGCAGGGGAGGTGACAGTGCTAAGGAGCAATCAGCAGCAAACAGAGGCTGGAGGTGCCCGGGGAGGGCACTGCTGCTCCATCCCCTTCCATCACCCCAAAAGCCGCTGACTTACTCTAGGACCGGAGGGACCAGCAGGACCGGCAGCACCTTGGTCTCCAGAAGGGCCCTGAGGAGGAAACCGGGGTGGTCACAGCTCTGTGGCCAGCACATCAGCCCTGGCAGAGCAAACCCCACAGGAGCCACATCCTATGGGGGGCTCAGTGCTCCCCAAACCAACTCACAGGAGGTCCGGGCAGACCCTGCAGACCGGTGAAGCCGCGGTGGCCCTTCAGCCCTCTCTCTCCGGCCTCTCCTGTCTCTCCTTTGTCACCACGAGGCCCTTGGGGACCCTGGAGGTGGGGACAGGGTCGTGTTGGGCTCAAGGGGGCAGACCCCTGCCTGGCATGCAGGACCCCACACTTTGCACACGGGATGTGCCAAGGGGCTCAGCACCACTCACCGGCATTCCTCGAGCTCCAGCAGGACCAGAGGGACCCATGGGCCCCTGTGCACCCTGAAGGGAGGAAAAAAAAAGGACATCAGGAGGTGCCAGCAACCTGAACCACCACCTCGAAGCCGCACCCCAGGTCCTGGCACCCAACAGCAGCTGTTGGTGCCTCACAGCATCTTTAAACGCTCTCAGCGGGAACAGCCGTGCAGGGAACAAACCTCCAGGGGAACCCCGGCCATAATGACACCCCAAACCCTAAACCCTGGTGCCAGCACTCACCGTCTCGCCTCTGTCTCCTTGTTTGCCAGTGGGACCAACGGGGCCGGGAGCGCCGGGGGCTCCGGGAGCACCGGGGGCACCCACGGGGCCGGTCTCACCACGATCACCCTGCGTGCAGATGGAGGGAGGTCAGAGCTGTGCAAAACCCCACAGCTTTCGGCACGGGGACAGAGCACCCACGGGGAGCACACGGCAAGCTCACCTTCACGCCGGCCGCACCATCCCTGCCTGGGGGTCCATCAGCACCAGGGTTGCCCTAGGAGGAAAAGAGGATGCTGTAGCCCCAGGTGGAGCAGATTCGGGCAGGATCTCCTCGCTGAGCTGTGCCATGGGGTTGGTGATGCTCGGTGTCAGGGTGATGTTGTGGTTTCCCTTACCTCGCGCCCAGGTTCACCAGCGGGACCTGTCAGCCCGGGGGGGCCCACGGGGCCGGGGGGACCTCGGTCGCCTGCAGAGCCGGGTGCTCCTTGCTTTCCAGGTTCGCCCTAAATGAGGGGAAAGAAGTGTGTGAGTGGGAGAGACCCCAGCGCAGCCCCTTCCCCTTTTTTTAAGGCTCCCAGATCCCTCTGCAACAAATAACCATCGGGGGTTCTCCTGCCCCGGCTTTACTCCGTGCACCAGCGGCTCCTGGTGGGGAAAAGGAGCTTTGCAAAACCCCAAAGCACCTGGAAACCGTGTCCCCATGGGCTGCCCCAAGGGGCTGCGACAAGAGGTGGGCTCCAGAGCATCGCAGCCCCCACATCTCCACACCCTATAGGATTCAGTGCACCCAAACGAGAGCACCCCACTCACCGATGGTCCCGGCAGCCCAGGGAAGCCTCTCTCACCGCGCTGTCCTGGGAGACCCACGATGCCACGCTGCCCTGCCAAGCCTTGGGGACCGGGGGGGCCGTCGGGACCCTGCAGGGAGGCAGACAGGGGGATGAGACCCACAACAACGGCACCGTGCACAGCCAGGGGCTGCCCCCTGAAATCCTCACCGCGGGGCCGTCCTCGCCGGGTTCGCCCTTCTCGCCGGGGGGGCCAGCAGGGCCCTGGAGGCCGGGGTCACCGGCACGGCCAGGGGGTCCGGCATCACCACGGAGACCCTTGGGGCCGTCTTTGCCAGCAGAGCCAGGAGGTCCGGGGGGGCCTGGGTTACCCTAAAGGGAAGGAAAGCAGCGTTGGTGCAAAGCAGAGCTGGTCAATCCATCCTCATCGCACACATCCCAGTGCTGCTGGGTTGGGGTCCCAAGCTTGGAAATCTTTAGAAGTCCTTTTCTGTCACTGGAAAGGCTGAAAGCCGGCACCAGAGACCGAGGAGGAAAACCCCAAACGTCTGTGTAGGGACACAGTGCCCTCTCCAACACCTGGAACAGGGTAAGCAGCACCCAAACCCGAGGTGGGGCCACCCCAGAACCCCACAGACTCACATTAGGGCCGGGTGGTCCCACACGGCCAGCAGCTCCAGGGAATCCCGTGGCTCCCTGGGGAGGGAATCAGAGAAAAAGGGGAGAAACATGGCTGAGACACAGCTCAGCCCCACAGCACTCCTTCCCCATCCTGCAGCCCACCCCCCCGGTACTCACAGGAGGACCCTGAGCCCCACGAGCTCCTTTGGGACCAGTGACACCAGTTGGACCCTAGGAAGGAGAGGAAAACAAGTTAGAAATATGAACAGGAGCTGTTATGTGACTGTCTACACTGGGGCCGTGATGCCCTGACTTTGGGGGTTTGCCCCCATTTTGGGGCTGTACCTGAGGGCCAGGTGCTCCAGAGGGACCTTGGGGACCGGGAGCGCCAGCATCACCCTTCTGCCCGGGCTCTCCCTGCTCTCCTTTGGCACCGGGTTGTCCGTCGGCACCCTGATGGGGACAGCGGCCACCATGAGTGGGGTGAGGATGTGGGGTGAGGACGTGGGTGTGCAATGGGGGCTCTGGGGTGAAACACTCACGGGGGGGCCAGCAAATCCAGCAGGACCGGGGGCACCGGGCTCGCCACGCTCACCCTAATAGGGAGAGATGGGGGAGGTTGATAAGGGGATGGGGGTTTAGGGTGAAGCTCGGGGCATCCAGGGGATGCAGGCATCATGCTTACGGGGGCACCACGGGCACCGGCAGCGCCGGATGGACCAGGAGGGCCGGATTCACCCTGGAAAAGAAAGGATGGAGAGTTGGAGGTACTGGGGGCATCCCATGGGGCGCACTGTGGGGCGTCACAGTGCCACTCTCACCTTCTCGCCATTGGGACCAGCAGGGCCAGGGGGACCAATGGGACCCGTCAGACCCTATGGGAGAGAGACAGAGGAGGATGTGGTTGCTCTGAGCATCCTTCTCCAGCCCACCCCAGGGCCACGTCCCACTTACACGTGCGCCGTCCTTGCCTGGAGCTCCCTCAGGGCCCTTCTCACCGACGTCTCCCTGTGGGATGGGATGAGCGTGAGTCCAGCTGAGACCCGATGCCACTCGGGACACTTACGGGATGCATCACCTTACCCGGTCACCCTTGGGGCCAGCGATGCCAGCTGCTCCTCTCTCACCAGGCATTCCCTGCAGCCCTGGGGGACCCTGGGCACCGTTGGGGCCGGCCGGACCAGTTGCACCCTAAAAGCAGAACAGTGATGTGGTCATTGGGGCTCTGATGGTGTCACGGGTCCATGGTGGTGCACTGTGCCGCCCACCCTTTGTCACCCACCTTGGGTCCGTCGGTGCCGGGCGTTCCGGGGAGGCCACGGGGACCCTGCAGCCCTTGGGCACCAGGAGAGCCGCGCTCACCGGGGAATCCACGTTCACCCTATAGTTGTGGGGGGATAAAGTGTTAGAGAGAAGGACCCCGAGGCTGCGGTGAGGGGGATGATGGCCATGTCTGAGGGACAGAGCATCCAACCCAGGTGGGATTGGGGTGAACTGAGGGGAGAGGGGACACTGAGCTGATGGAATTTTGGGGGTCCGATGGCTTTGGTGGGGGTGGTTGGATTCTGTTCCTCCCTGAACCCCCAAAAACATCCATGGGACAGGAGGAGCCCTGAGCCCACGTGGGGGGGTGAGCAATACTCACTCTGGGACCAACAAGACCGGGGGCACCAGCTTCTCCAGGAACACCCTGCAGAAAGGAGGGAAGAGCCAGCAGTCAGCTCCGGGGGGGAGGATCAGCAATGGGGGGATCAGAGAGGGCTAAGCCCCCGCCTGCAGCCCGGGGATGAATGGCCTCACCTGGTCTCCGGGTTTGCCGCTCTCCCCGGGGGGACCTGGAGGTCCGGGCAGTCCCTGGTTGGGGACAAGGAGTGGTGTTAGGGGGTGCCCACCTGCATCACCCCAACCCCCCCCCCCCCCGTGTGCCCCTGCTCACCTGGAAGCCAGAGGGACCGGGAGCTCCTTGTTCTCCTCTCTCACCCACAGGACCCTGAGGGAAGGACAGCGGTGACGGCTCTGAGACCCCTCCAGGGATTCACCCCTTTGCAGCCTCTCACCCACCCAAAAATTTGGGGCAAAATCAAAATCACACCGGGCTGGGGAGGCTGGGACACAAAATCCCCACGTTCCAACACTGGGGGGTTTTGCCCACCCCATATCCCCAGCACCCCTGGGGTGGTCTTCTGCCCAGATCCCCCCCCAGCCCCACATTTCAAACACCTGCCCCCAAAAGGAGAAGCAGTGACACTCACAGCAGGTCCGGGGGGGCCAGCAGCTCCTGTCTCCCCATCCTTGCCAGGAAGACCCTGCAGATGAGAAATCCCCGGTGCTCAGCTCTGTGCCTCAGTTCCCCCATGCACACATGGGGCACAGTGCAGGGGAAAGCCCAAAAGGTGATTTTATGGGGTCAGAGTGGAAGAAGGAGCTCACCCGCAGCCCTGGGGCGCCGGGCAGTCCTTTCTCTCCAGCTTTTCCAGGCTCACCCTATAGAGAGGGCAAAGGAAGGGATCACACCTGGGCTGACCTTCACAGCACCATTTTGGGGCAGAAAAAGGTCAGTACTCACATTAGCACCTTTGGGACCAGGGAAACCCATCACACCGGGCTGCCCACGAGCACCCTGCGGACCTGGGGGGCCGGGGCGGCCATCCTCGCCAGGAATACCCTATAAATGGAGGGGGGACATCAGCGAGGGTCACAGCAGCCATCCCCAACCCCTCTTCCCCCACCCCATAGAGCATTACTTACAGTTGGACCGACTTTGCCTTGAGGTCCTGCATCTCCAGGGCGGCCAGTGAGACCCTACAGGGGAAGAAAACAATGGGGGCTGCAGGGGGGGACCCTGTGGGGAGGGGGTATACCAGGAGCCCCTGTCCCACACAGCTCCAGGGCTGAAATGGGGCCAGGAAGAGAGCACAGGAGGCTGCATGCCCCTTGAGAGCATCTTTAGTAACCCCAGGGGGCTTCTCACCCCAAAGAGCATCTTTGGTAACCCCAAATGCCACTTAACTAATCTCAAACACATCCTAACTCATCCCCACAGAGAATGTTAATTAGCGCCAAAGAGCACCTCCACCCTAAATACACAGAAACGAACCCCACCTGCACCATAACAACCCACAGGTGCAGCCTGGCTAATGCAAAGCGAATCCCGATCAGCCACAATGCTCCCGAACCAACCCAGATGTCCCTCAACAAACCCAAAACGTTCCTTACCCAACTTTCCCCAACCCCAAACACTGCAGAACCAACCCCAAATGTCCCTCACCCAACCGCAGAACCCCCCTGCACCGACCCCAGAACCTCTCCTCGCTGACCCCAGCAACCCCCACCACCGCTCCGCGCATCTCTGCCCCACCGGAGCCCCCCAGCACCCCCACCCCCCATGGGGAGCAGGCTCTGTCCCCCCCCAGCTCTCACCCTCGCTCCGGGCAGTCCGGGCTCTCCGGGACGTCCGGGGTCACCGGTGGCACCTTTGGGACCAGCGAGACCAGCGGGGCCGCGTTCACCTGGAGCACCCTATGTGGGGTGGGAGGGGGGCACGGGTTGGGGGTGCAGGGAGTCGGCACTCCCTATAGGACCACCCCATAACCCCGAGGTCCCACCTTGGGTCCGGCCAGCCCGTCCTGCCCTGGGAATCCACGATTGCCGGGAGCGCCCTATGGAGGACGAAAAGGGGCAAAGTCAGCGGTGGTTGTTGGGTTTGTTGGGTTTTCTTTTTCAGGTGGGGGGCAGCACTTTGCCAATGTGGGGCACGCACCCTTTCTCCGGGGGGGCCCACAGGGCCAGCGGCACCAGGTTCACCACGAGCTCCTCTCTTGCCTTCCTCGCCAGCCGGCCCGGGGGCACCTTGGGGTCCTGCGGGGCCCTGAGGAAGAGGAGGAAAAGGGGTCAGAACATCAAACCATGTCGGGTTGGGGGGTGGGGTTCAGCTCGCAGCTCCCCCCCCCCCACCCCCTCAAACCAAAACCCCCCATCTCCGGGGGTCTGCACGGCGCTGCATGTCACGACGGCGCCGGGGCTCAGCGGCCCCACAGCGGGAAACGGCCCCACGCATTGAGGTTGGTTAATGAAGCGATGGGGGAATGTCCCCGGCCCCCGGGGCCGAGGGGGGGGCACAGCGCGGCCCTAACACAGAGCCTATTGTTCCCCCCTCCACCCCTCCGCTGCAGGAGGGGGGACGCTGCCCCTCGAGGGGCCTCGTTAGGGGAAGAGGTTCGTTAGAGACACGGCCCCGTGGCGGGGTCCTCCCCGGATGGAGGGGGCTGGATGGGCCCCCCGAAAACTCACCGTCTCGCCCTTCGGTCCTTGCTCGCCCTTGAAGCCTGCGATGCCGGGTTCGCCCTGGGGGAAGAGAGGGCAGTGGGCAATGGGGTCTCGGTGTCCCCATCGCTGTCCCCAGCCCTGTTCCCATCCCAATTCCTACCCCTATTCCTGGCCTCATTCCCATCCACATCCACATCCCATCCCACCCTACCCCATCCCCATTCCTGTTTCTATCCCATCCCATCTCCAGCACTTTTCCTGTCCCCAACCCCGTCCCCATGCTCTTCCCACCCATCTCCATTCCATCTGCCCCCACACCGTCTCCATCCCCCATCCCCTTTCCCACTCCTTATTCTCATTCCCATCTCTGTCTCCACTCCATCACTGTCCCCATTTCATCCCCATCTGTGTCCCTGTCTCCATCCCTTTTCCTGTCCCCATCCATCCCCACCCGTGTCCCATCTCAGCCCCTAACCATACCCATCTCCTTCTTCATCTCCATCCTATTCCGTCCTCATCCCCTTTGCCATCCCCCATTGCCCATATTCTCGACCCTATCCTTCCCATCCCCATCCCTGTCCCCATCCCTTTCCTCATCCTCATTCTCATCCTCTTTCCTGTCCCCGTACCTGCCCTCGTTCCTATCCCATCCCCATTCCCACCCCATCCCCACGCGCTCCTTTGGGGACCAGAAAAGGTTTTCCTGGGGGTGACCCAGGGGCACTTAGGGAGGGGACAGGGAATGCCCCAACGCGGGGTCCCGGGGGGGGGCGTGTCCTGCGGCGCGGTGGGAGGGGCCTGGGACAAAGTGGGCGGGGCTGCATGGTAGTGGGCGGGGCCATCTCGCAGTGGGCGGGGCCATGCCCGCGGTCCCCACGCGGGGTCTCGGGGGTCTCTTACCGTCTGTCCCTTGGGTCCCAGTGGTCCGGTGGCACCTTGGGGTCCGGGGGGGGCCGCGTGGGCCGGGGAATCCTGGAGCGCCTGCAATGCCTGGGGCACCCTGCGGGCAGACAGCAGCCGTTGGGGGGGGGGGGCACGGCGTGGCCCCATGTCCCCGCGCCCCCCAGCATCCTCCATCCATGACCCCCAACATCCTCACGTGTCCCCCCCACCCCAGCTCCACCCCAGAGGCTCCGGGGCCCCTCCCCACTTCCCGCCCTGCTCCATACTCACCGCTGAGCCCTTGGCACCGGGGATGCCGTCAGTCCCTGGGTTACCCTAAAAGAAGAACAGGGAGAAATCACTCACCCTGTGCCTCAGTTTCCCCATCCCCAAGCACAGGACAACCCCCCCCCCACCGCTCAGATCCCCCCCACACTCCCCAGCACATCCCCATCCCCACAAGGCAAGGTGCCAGGAGGACGGGACATCCCAGGGATGCGATGCGCAGTGGGGACACTTACGGGAGCGCCAGCGGGGCCGGGAGAGCCGGGGGTGCCGGATTCACCGCGGGGTCCTTGGGCACCCTCAGGACCCCGTGCGCCAGTGGGGCCGGCTTCACCCTGGGGGGAGAGAAGTGGGGTGAGACGGGGCACTGTGCCTCAGTCCCCCCCCCCAGTTCTCCCCACATCCCTCTGCTAACCCCTTACCTTCGAACCGGGGGCTCCGGGGAAGCCGGGAGCTCCAGCGGGGCCGACGGGTCCCTGGGGGGACAGGAGAGTGTGGGGGGCTGCCCGGGCTGGGAGGGCTCTGGAAGAACCCCCATGGGGTTCAGCAGAATGTCGGGGTGCAGGATCAAAGCAGCCCTATACTTACAGGGGGTCCAGCAGGGCCGGGGAGACCGTCATTGCCACGAGCACCCTGGGGGGAGATGGCAGTCACGGGGGGGGAGGGTCACAGCACCCTGACCCCCCCACACAGCCCCGTGTCATTGTCACACTCACCGCAGCGCCGGAGGGGCCGGGACGTCCTCGCTCTCCGGGCAGCCCACGGGGTCCCTGCCGGGGGGGAGGGAACGCAGTGCCAGGTCAGGCTCAGTGCAGAGGTTATGGGGTCTGTCCCTCCCATTCTGTGCCTCAGTTTCCCTAATCCCCACCCCCTGCACTCACCATGGGGCCGGGGGAGCCGTTCTCACCCGGTGAACCTGATTCACCCTATATGGGAAAAAGGGTGGAGAGGGGATGAGCCCCTGGGTGGGGGTACACATCCCCATGCACGGAGGCGGTCACCCCCGCTCACCTTGGCTCCAGGAGCCCCCGCCTCTCCTTTGGCACCGTCCAAACCGGGGTAGCCCTGGTTGGGGGGGAAAGGAGGGAGGCAGAAATAATGTTACGGGGGGCACAGCGGGATATAAACTGATGGGGGGACAATGTGGGGTCAGGGGCACTCACTCGGTGGCCTTTCACTCCGGGGAGACCGGGAGTCCCAGGGAAGCCACGAGCACCCTGCGGGCAGAAATAGGGTTAGGGGTGAAATTGAGGTGGGGGGGGTAAGGGAAGGGGGGAGAAAAAGGGTTGGGGGCTGCGTTCAGCCCAGCGCTGCATCACCTGGGGGCCGGGGGCACCACGTTCACCAGATTTGCCAGGTTTGCCTGTCTCACCCTGAAGGGAAATAATGGATTTTAAAGGAGAGGAAGCAGCACTCGAAATGGGGCTGGGGGCATCAGTGCACTGAGCTGCCCGTGCTCAGCACCGCTGTTACAGGGGGGACTCACGTCGTCGCCAGGTTTCCCAGGTGGTCCCGGAGGTCCCCGGGGACCCATCGGACCCTACAAGGGACAGAGAGCCCATGGTGAGGCGGGGGGGGGCACGAGGGATGTCCCCAAGATGGGAGGGGGGACACAGAAGGGAGCAAAAGTTGGGGGGGGACACTCACAGCAGCGCCGGGTTCGCCGGGCTCACCAGGGTTGCCTTGAAATCCTTGGGGGCCCTAAAAGGGGGGGGAGAGGGCACAGAGGGTGGCATTGGGGGGGTGGTGGGACACCGAAACAGAGCCCACACAGAGTCCAGGGGGCTGTGGGTACTTACAGGTGCGCCAGTGGGACCGGGGGGACCACGGGGTCCCATAGGGCCCTGTTGGGAGAGAGATGAAGGGCAGTGTCACCAAAGGGGGGGGGGAGGAGGCGGCTGTCATCACCACCACACCCCCAACCCCGGACTGCAAAAACAGAGGGTACCCCTCCCCAGAAAGGTGGTCGTGCTGTAGGATCCCCCACATCCCGCAATGGGATGAGCCCCCCGGCTGTGGGTTTGAGTTGAGTTTATGGGGGCAGAGGGGCTTGAATTCTGCAGGGACCCCTGGCATTGGGGTGGGGGGGATTCCGGCTCACCATGGGTCCCTGCATGACGCCCATCTGCGCTCCTCCTGCCTTCTCGTCGAAGCCGCCCGCCATCTGCGCCGCAAAGTTCTGCGAACGGAAAAGCACTCAGCCCTAAAACCATCACTGTTCACCCCAAAATCCCCCCCTCCGTCCCTCCATACTCACTCCACCAAGTCCGGGGGGGCCAGGAGGTCCGGGAGGGCCGGGGGGGCCGGGGTTCCCAGGGGTGCCAGGTTCTCCATCCCTTCCTCGAGGGCCGGGAGGACCCTATGGGGGGGGGGGACATAGTGCTGTTGTACCCCAAAACGCTCTGTGCTGTTGTGGGGGAGGGGTGGGCTTTGTGCCCCCCCCCCAAATTCTGGGGGTGCACTCACCTTCTCCCCCTTCTCACCACGGTCCCCTCGCTGTCCCTGCTCTCCTGCCGGGCCCTAAGGAAGTGAGGGGGGGGGGGGGTCAGCTCTCTCCAGCACCTCCCCCCACCCTAAATAATTCCCACCCCCTCCCACAAATATTCCAGCAATGTGCCCGGAGAAACGCGCTCCCACCTGTGGTCCCGGAGGCCCTCGGGGTCCTACAACCTGTGGGGGGGGGGGAGGAGGGGAACAAAGGGAGAGTGAGAGGAGGGCACAGGGGAACCACCACAGTAATAACCACCCCCACCATCCCACCCTGGGACTCCGCCCCCCACTCCCCATCACTTACATCTTTAATATCTCCGGGTTCGCCCTTCTGTCCCTACAAAGCAAAGATGGGGGTGAGAGAGAGCGGGGGTGTCCCTCTTGTGCCCACCCCCCAGATTTCTGACCCCCCCCAGAAGTGACCAATCCCCCTCCCCATCCGCCCCCCAGGAGGTGAAACACTCCGCCAGGAAGAGACAAACCCAATTCCCATACACACACTCGTGGATTCTGCCTCTGCCCCCCCCCCCCAAAAAAAAGTAATAATTTGAGTGAACCCCCCCAGAATCTGGGAGTCTGCTGGATATGAGGTGGGGGGGGGGGAAGAGCCTCACCTTGGGGCCAGGTTGTCCTGTTGGGAAGCGAAAGAAAGAATGAGAAATTAAGAGTGAGGAGGGGGGAGTGGACAAACTGGGGGGCACTGGGGGGCACTGGGGGGTTTGGGGCCTCCCATGAAGCGAAGCACGCGGAAGCGGGGCCACGCGCTCAGGGTTGGGGGGGGCATGCTCAACCCTTCACCCTTCCATGGCTGGGGGCAGGAAAGGGTTAAAAAAAGGCAACTATGGGATTTTGGGGTGGGACTGGGGGGTGGAAATTGAGTTTGGGGTGAATAATGGGACATTTGGGGCAGGCATAACACTGTGGGGAGGAAAAACAAACCCAAATCCAACCTGGGGATGTGACCTCCCCAGCTTGGCTGTGCAAAATGGGGAAAAAAGGGGAGAAAGGGGCATAAAAAGAACTGAAAATGGCCAAAGAAGGAGAAAAAGGGGCAGAGACAAAAAGGGGCAAAGAAGGGGGAACAGGAGGCACAAAGAGGGCTCCAAAACAGCAAAAATATGTGCAAAAATGGCAAAAGGGGGAAGAAAAAAGTCCCCAAAAGGGCAAAAAGTGACAAATGGGGGCAAAAAAAGGAGGAAACGGAGGAAGAAAGGGGGAACCAAAGGGAAAAGAGAGGCAAAGAAAAGGAAGAAATGAGAATAAAGGGCCAAAAATGGGGCAAAAATGGCAAATAATGGGTGAGGAAGGGAAAAGGGGGCAACAAAAGCCCCAAGAGGAGCCCAAAATGGCAAAAAGAAGTGTCAAATTGAGGGAGAATTGGGCAAAAAAAAGGGCAAATAGAGGAAAAAAAAGGGCAAATAAAGGGGAAAAGGGGAAAAGTGGTCCCAAAGGGGAAAAGTGGGACTCCAAAATGGCAAAAAAAAAGGGGCAAATAGGGGCAAAAAGGCACAGAAGGGGACAAAAAAAGTCAAAGAGTGCTGTCTGGGGGCGAGAGGACATTCCCAAGGGGGGGTTCCCTCCGGGGGTGGGGGCCCTATCAGGGCGGGGGTCCCAAGTTGCCTTTTCCCCGCCGTCCCCATGGATCGCCCCCCATCCATGGGGCGAGAAGCGCACGGTAATTTATTTATCGGTGCGAGGAGGTGGGGGGGGGGGGGGGGAAAGTAAAGTGTTTATGGGGGGGGGGCGTCATAAATAAATTACGGGCGGCAGCGGGCGGCTCTGCGGGGCAGACGGGGCAGCACTCTCCGAAGGGGATTTCGGGGCTGGGGCAGTCCCGCAGCTCCTCGCAGATGATCTCGTCGCACAGCACGGTCCCCGTGTCACACACGCAGATCCGGCACGGCTCCGGCTTCCACACGTCCTTGTCGCTATAGCTCTGCCCGTCCTGCACGCAGCCCCCGGCGGCCTCGGCTGCGGGGGGGGGGACGGGATGGGGAAGCGGGGGGAGGGAAGGAGTGGGGGGGGGGGGGGGGGACGGCATCACCCCCGCACCGTGGCGGCATGGGGAACCCCCCAGCCCACCCCCCCTCCCCCGATCCCACCCCCCCTTCCCCTCCCGGCTCGCCTTCCCCGTGCGCGATGAATGGAGCGATTCATGGGACGGAGTGAAACGCGGAGATTTGGCAGCGGAGGGGGGGGGGGGGGGAGTGGATGTGATGCCCCCATCCCATCCGGAGGAGGAGGAGGAGGAGGAAGGCTCCCCAAGCAGCGAGGCGGTGCTCAGCGGGGGGGGAGGGAGGGGGGGCGAAGCGGGGGGACCTCCCCTCGGAGCGTCCCAACCCCGATGGCATTCGGTGTATTCGGTGTCACTGTGTCACACCGTGACCCTCGCGGACAATCGGCACTTTTTGATGGGGGGAGGAGGGGGGGGATCTGTTCCCAGTGCTCCCAGGGAGCCCTGAGGGGACATGGGGTATCCGGGGTGTGCCTCGGGGTCCCCAAGTGGTGCACCGGGGTCCCCAGTGGTGCCTCGGGTCCCCAAGGTCTCCAAAAGGTGTCCCACGGTCCCCACATTGAATCTCAGCATCACCAGGTAGACCCCCGAGGTCCCCAAGTGGTGCCTTGGGGTCCCGAAGAAGTGTCCCTAATGGGGGTCCCCCACAGGTGGCCCAAAGTCACCGTGTTGTACCTTGGGGTCCCCCCACAAACTACACCTCAGGGTCCTAAGAGGGATCCTCACATGTTCAGGGGGTACCCCACAGTCCCCAGGATGAGTCCCCATGAGGTACCCCCGGGGTGGCCACAAGTTGTCCCCGAGGTCCCCTCCCAGGAGGTGCCCCTGTGCCTCACAGATGTGTCCCAGTGTCCCCAGGAGGGGCTACAGGGTCCCCAGAAGCCCCCCAGTGTGGCCAGAATGGGCCCAAGGACTGGACCCCACACCCCGGTGGGACCCCACATCCCCAGTGGGCCCCCACATCCCCAGTGGGACCCCATACCTTGCCCCCCACCTGGACCTGTGTCCCCAGGTTGTCTCCCACCGCTCTCTGTCCCCACACTGCTGTCCCATCCGTACCCTATGGTCCCGACGCTGCCCAAACCCCACTCCCAGCCATCCCCCCCCCGCCCCCAGATCATCTCCTCCTGTCCTTACACCAGCCCTCAGTGTCCCACGCTGCTCCCACCCCCGTTCTCACCCCTCTGTCTCCCTTCACCCCGCTTTGTCTCAGGCTGCGTCCCCCCCGGTCCCCACACCGTCCCCTCTTTGTCTTCACACATTCCCTTTCTGTCCCACACTGTCCCCCTGTGTCCCAGGTTGCCCCCCCTCCCCTTCCCCCCCGGTCCCATGCTGTCCCCCCTCCTCCTTACTCCGTCCCTCTGTGTCCCCCCCCCAAACCCTCACGCTGTCCCTCTCTACCTTCAGCTGCCCCCCCACTACCACTGCACTTTCCCATTTACACCGCACTGTCCCCTTCCACCCCAGGCTGTCCCCCCCCATCCCACACTGCCTCCCCCCCCCCGCTAATCTTACACTTTCTCCATCAGCCCCACACCGTTCCCTGCTGTGTCCCCCCCTCACCTCCCTCACACTTTCCCCATTTATCCCTCACTGTCCCCATGCACCCCACAGTCCCCCCCCCGCTGCCCACCTCCATCCTCGCACTTTCCCACCCCCCTCATCCCACACTGCACCCCCCCATCTCATATCTTCTACCGTCCCACCTCACACTTTTCCCCACTTACTGTCACCCCCACTATCCCCGCACTTTCCCACCCGCCCCCCACTGTCCCCCCCCCCACCATCCTCACGCTGTCCCCACGTACCCCACGCTGTCCCCCCCCCACCGCTGCTGCCCCACTACCGCTGCACCTTCCCATCCGTCCCCCCCCCCCCCACGCTGTCCCCATCACTTTCCCCACGCTGTCCCCCAAATCCCACGCTCCCCCTCGCGCTGTCCCCTCCACAACTTCCACCTCCACCCCACTTTCCCCCCACCCCACGGCAGCGATCCCGCAGCTCCGTGTCCCCGCGGGGTGGAGCGTTGTGGGGGGGGGGGGGCGTGGGGGGCGGCGGGTGGTACTCACGGAGGTCGCGGTCCTGCGCGGCGGCGGCGGCCGTGAGGAGGAGGAGGAGGAGGAGGAGGGCGGCGGAGCGGGGCGGGCGGCGGCCGTGCATGGCGGGCGGCGGAGCCCCTCTCACCGTCCGTCGGGCCGAGCAGTGCCGCACCGCCCCGACGCCGCGTATATGTCCCGGCGCGGCCCCCCGGGCTCTGTAACCCGAGCCGGGACGGCCCCCCCCGACCCTCCTCCGGGACGGCACCGGCGGGTAGAGAGGGAGGGAGGGAGAGGAGGGGGGGGGGGTCAGGGTGAGTGCCCCCCCCCAACCACCACCGATGCATGCCCGCACACACGGACGCGGCCGTGATCCGACGGCGTTGGGGTGGGGGGGGGGGAGCACCCCCGTGCCATCGTGGGGTGTTGAGGTTCTCGAGTCTCAGCCCATCGGGGGGGGACGGGGGGTCCCAGGGGGCTCAGACCGCCTCCAGCACATCACAAAGGTGCAGGGAAGTTGAGACCCCCGTCCTGGGGGTCCCACTGGGCTGAGATTCCCCCCTGAGAGTCTCAGGGAGTTGAGATCCCCCCCATCTCATCCCATCCCGGGGATCCCAGGGGGCTGAGATCCTCCCCTCCATCCCATGCCGCCCCCGGGGGCCCCAAGGGGCTGCAATTCCCCAGTCCCACACCGTCACATCCTGAGGGTCCCACAGGGATGAACCTCCACCCCCCCATCCATTTCATCACATCCTGGGGGCTCCCAGGGAGCTGAATCTCCCCATCCCAACCCACCTCGGGGGTCCTAAAGACCCCTATGTTCAAGCCCCTGACATTCCTGACACAGGACCGCCCCCCCCAGCTCAGCACAGCCCCCTCCTCTCAACCATTCCTCTGCCTGGAACGGGGCCCAGCAGGATCCCCCCCCTCCTCGAACATAAATTGGGGCGGGGGTGAAAATTAAGGGGGGATGGCAGTACCCAGCATGAATATTTCCAGCCCCCACAGCCTTATAAATGTGCCCCCCACCACAGGGAAGGGGTTCAGGATGATGATGGGGGTCCCCTCACCCCAAGGTGGTGTGTGGTGTTGGATGGGGGGGGGGGAGCTCCAAAAAGGGGAGAGGGGGGAGGACGCTGGACTCTTCAACACCCCCCCGCCACGTCTGCACCCCAGCCCTGCATCGGGGGGGGGGTGGAGGTGTGCTGAGGATGAGCCTTCCCCGAACATCTGTGGTCCCCCTCCCAGGACAGCCCCCCAGCCATGGGGAGGGCTCTGGGGGCCATCAGGTGATAGTGGGGACCGCCCCCCCCGCCTTTAAAAGAACGTGGGGACTCCTCGAACAGTCCCAGGCTGCAGGAAGAGGGTCCCCAATAAAGGGGTTCCCAAAAAGTGGGGGGAGTTCCCCAGATGTCCCCCTCCAGACATGAGTGACCCATGGAAATAAATACATGGAGCTGGGTGGGGGAGCACCCTGGGGGCTGTGCATGGGGGAGGGTCCCTGGGGCCCTGAGGGTGTGTGTGTGGGCTGGGGAGGGGGCTCACCCCATTGCTGCTGCCCTCGTTGTCTGGGGTGGGATGGGGTATGGGGCTGGGGGTGGTGGGGAGGGGTAGGGACGGATGCAGGGAAGGATGGGACGGGGAGGGATGGAGATGGGGAGGGATGGATGGCGGAAAGGGGTGGAGATGGGGAGGGGTGGAAATGGGAAGGGATGAACGTGGGAAGAGATGGAGATGGGGAGGATGGAGAAGAGGAGGGATGGAGCAGCAGAACAGGACCAGGGAGGGGTGGATCAAAGGGAGGAAGGATCCCGGGAGGGACAGAACCGGGGAGGACACCACGGTGCTGCTCTGCCCCGCGGGGCTGCAGCGGTCCTCACCCTTCAAACCCCCCCACTTCTCTATTGCTCCCTGCACCCGCAGACCCCCAGGACCTCCCTGACCTCCCCAGCCCTCGCGGTGCCTTATGCAGCATCCTGACATCCTCCCCGACCTCGGTACTGCCCCCAAACCTCCCTCGAGGCCACAGCGGGCAGAGCCCATGTGTTCCCCACCTCCCTCCCTCAGCCAAAACCCACCCACCGTTGGGGGATGCAGCCAGGAAGGTGACCCCCCCGCCCCGGACCCCTCTTTGGGACATTCCCCCCCCCGTAAAGAACCCACCCTGCAGGTAGCATAACCATATAACCCCCCCCCTGTATCTGCAAAGGGGATGTGATGGGGATGTGGCACAGACCTCTCCTGTGCCTCAGTTTCCCCAGGTGGGAATGGGCAGCGGAGGCTGCTCGAGGGTGGGGGGGTCGGCGGGAGGGGGGGGGCAGCACCACCATGCAGCCCCCCCGGGCCTCTGTGCAGCAGGTGGACCATCCCAGCCCTTGGCTGCATTATGGGCCGGGAGTGGGGCCAGGGGTTGGCTGCGGGCGGTACTTTCCAGTGGAAAAAAGGGCCTGGAGTCAACAGCGATGCGCCGGCTCCCCCCCCCCCCAACACCCCCAATCTTAGGCCCCTCCGCCCCCCACCCTTCAGGGGTGGGAGCACCGCTGTCACCTGCAGCTCCCACTGCCACTGAGCCCCGCGGTGGGAAAAGGGGCACGGGGCAGCGCATGGCTGCAGGGAGATCCGATCTGCCGCTTCCACCTGCAGCGGGGCCGGCGTCACCCCCCCCTGCCATGGTCCACCCCCCCCGTGATGTTCCCACTGAGCACCATGGAGTCGTTTTTCCCACCCTCCCCCCGCTTGCGCTGCCCCCCCGCCCCATCCTGATGCTGCCGCCCGTTTTGGGGCGATCCAACGCTCTTTCCCCATTTCCACGGGAGCGGAGGGCTCTGGAAAGGCAATCAGGGCCGCGCAGGGACGCATCCAACAGCTCAGGAATTCGGGTGGAAGGAATGAGAGTGGCCTTAACTCTGCCCATCCCGGGGCTCCGCCACTGCTGCCACTGTCACCACCACCACCACCATCGGTGTGCCAATGGCACCAACCAGGGCGGCATTGTCAGTGGGGTCTCCGTTGGCTTTGGGGTCCCCATTGGGTTTGGGGTCCCATTGGGTTGGAGGTCTCCATTGTCATTGGGGTCTCCATTGGTTTTGGGGTCTCCATTCAGTGCCCTTTAAGGTCGCCCCAGCATCCTTCCCCTGAGGGAATTTTGCCGAATGAGGCTCTGGGGCTGCAGGGATGCTCAGACAACGGGATCTGGGCTGTGTTTTGGTTCCCTTCTGGCCCCATTTTGGTCCTATTTTGGTCCCATTTCAGCTCCAGTTTGGCCTCATTTTGCTCCCATTTCAGCCTCGTTTCTCCCCGTTTCTCACCACACTCCTCACACCTCCCAAAATACACTCCACCCCCCCCCCCCCGCGGGGCCATCCATAAAAAGAGTCTCAAAAATAGTGGGACTTCCTCGAACACACGCTCGGTTGTTTGGTTTTATGGGCAAGGAGGGGGCGACCCCCCCCGGAGCCCTTTTTTTTTTTTTCCCCTATAAAAAGAGCGTTTTTCAGCAAAAGGCCAAAAAAAAAAAAAAAGAGTCCACTTTTCTCCCCAGCGCAGCGCGAGTCCAACCTGGCAGATCCCATTAACCTCAGACCTTCCCCCAAATATTTCCCCTGGCTCCGCCATGGGAACGCGGAGCAGAAAGGAGCTTTGTCCCCTCCGTCCCCCGGGTGTCACTTTGGGCCAAAAAAAGGCCGTTTCGGTCCTTCGCACGGCGCTACTTTACCTTCCAATTTCTTTTTTTCTCTTCCCAAAGGGGTGATCCCAAAAGTTGGGTGATCTCAAAAGCCGTCGGGCGCTCCAAACCCTCTCTAATGCTGCAAAGGGCGCGTGGCACCGCAGCCCCCGGTTGGGTGAATTTGCCCATTTTTCTGCAGTTTCCCCCCACTGAGGGGGGGTTGGGGTCCAAACAGAGCAAATCCAGCACTGAATTCTGGCTCAGGATGCATCCATCCCTCCTGCTGGAGCCCCCCCATAAACCCCAATTGCTGTACGATCCCCCAAATCTTCAGAATCACAGCCCCAGAATCCTAATTGAGGTATTACACCCTCAAAGTCCCAATTTCTGGCATCACAGGGACCCCACAAATCCCCCATTGGGGCCACATCCCCTCCGCCCCCCCCCAACCCCACTGTGTCAGGTTCCAGCCCCACAACCAACCCCGTCCCATTTACACACCAAGACCTCCAAAAAAAACCACTGATGTTTCCCCCATTGTTCCTTCATATCGTTTTTTCCCACTCCCCCACCCCACCCCAAAGCCCCTCTGCCCCAACCCCACATGGTGGGGGGGGGACTCTGGGATGGCATTTTTGTGGGATGATGTCAAAGAGCAGCGGCCGCCGCTCTGCCCCCAGCGCGGCCTCTTCCTCCTCTCCTCCTCTTCCTCCATCGGAGGTGGCGATGAAAAGGGGACTTTTTTGGGATCATGGCACAAAGGGCCCTTTTGAGGCACGCAGACGCCGGCCCTGTCCCGCTGCCTCTCGGAGTGGGGGGAGGATTTTGGAGCAAAAAGAGGTGATTTTGGGGTCTTTGTGGGAAAAATCCCCCCCCTGCAGATATGCACTGGGATGGGGGTCCTGGTGGGGCCAGAACTGGGGGGGGTGGAGTGCTTCTCCCCCCAGATGGGATTCCTCGCCCCAACCCGTGCCAGGCTCTGGTCCCACCTTTCAGAAA
Organism: Callipepla californica brunnescens; assembly: GCA_023055505.1. Taxonomy (NCBI): domain Eukaryota; kingdom Metazoa; phylum Chordata; class Aves; order Galliformes; family Odontophoridae; genus Callipepla; species Callipepla californica. The sequence continues at coordinate 165,637 of JALIRH010000204.1, read as the reverse complement.
GGGTTTTATTTTTTGGGGGTGGGGGCAGCTCCCCTGAGCCCCTCCTCCCAGCAAACCCACGGGAGGGGGGGCCCAACCCCATAGCAGACAGCAGAGCACCCCCAGAGCTGAATGGCTTTGGGGTTTGTGCTCCGCTGTATCAGCGATGGAGCCCGGACCCGAAAAGATCAATCCCTTTGCCCTATGGAAAAATCTACTGAACCCCCCCCCAAAAAAAAAAATAAAAAACAAACAAAAAGATGAAGGAAAGTGGGAAGACGGCAGCGGTGCCAGGGAGCGCTGTGGGGTCGGGCACCCCGCTAATGAGAGCAGCGATTATCCCAAATTAATGAGGGCTGAATGGAGGCTGGTGGCATTGGTGGGGTCGGGGGGGGTGGTGGGGGTGGGGAGGTGCTGTGGGGGGGTTGGCTGGGCCCTCCCCCTCCACCCCATAGCTGCTGGCTCAGGGGTGTGGGGAGAAATCCCTCACGTCTGGGGCAGGTGGTGCAAAAAGTGCTATTTTTGTTACTGGAGGGGTAGAATCAGCTTTGGTGCCACGAGAGAGGGGCTGTGGGTTCATGGGGGGGGAAGGGGGGGCTTTTCTGGGTGTCCCCTACAGGTGATGATACCTGGATGGGGACAACCCCCCCCCACACACAGGGACCCCCACCCCACGCACTCATAGCACAGAGCTGAGCGGCAGAAGGAGATCTGGGGGCAATTTTTTACCTTTTAATTGATCTTTTTGAGCGATTCATCCCCCCCCCCCACTCCAGAGCCACCTATTTAGGGTGGAACGCAGCCAGGGCTCAGCCCGAAGCACTGCCCCATGGCATCCTGAGCCGCACAAAGCCGCCCTCTGTGTCCGGAGGATGCTGAGGAATAAAAAAAAGGAAAAAAGAAAAAAATATATATATATAATTATAATAATTATTAAAAATAAATAAAACCTAAAAGCAGCGTTTTTCCCATTTATTTTCCTTTTATTTGCAAGGGTCCCGGGGTTTGCATGGAGAAAGGGCTGAGGGCTGAGGGCAGTGCTGTGGGGATGTGGGTGGGAGTTGGGCTGGAGGGGGGGGGGATTTTTGGCCACTCTCTCGCAGCCCCAAACCCACGCAGTGGGGCTGCGGGGTCTAATGAGGGATTAGCGGGGGACCCCGTTGGGATGAGGTTGTGGGGGTGGGGGGGCACTTCGTTAGCAGAAATTACGATCAGGAGTGTCGTGGAGTGTGCAGCCCTCCAGCCGCGTTTTGGGGGGGGGCATTAGGGTGCCCCCCACACGTGGAGCGTGACCCCGAATCACCTGATTTTGGGGGGGTGGGGGTTGTAAAACAAGGCAGAGGTGGCATTTGTGGGGGGACAGTGACATCTAGAGGTGCCATCTCTCCCCCCCCTTCCTCCCCCCATTGGTTAATGCAGAGGGGAAACTGAGTCACAGCCCCCACGGCTGGGGTGGGTCCCGGTACCACCTCGTGGTGTCACGTGTGTCCGTCCCTCTGTCCCTCCCATCCGTCCGCCCCCATCCCCACCCCTACAAAGCTCCTTCTGCAGCCCCTTCCCCCCGATGAAGAGGTTGGGGTTGGTGGTTGGGGGGGACAGGGAGCCCCTCAGATGTCCCCCAGCATCCCCAGATGCCACCGCTGGGTACGAGTGGGGTGCAGGGAATGATCCCCCCCCTTCAGATCCTAAACACCACAGATGAACCCCAGCGGCTCATCCCCACATCTCAAGACCCCAAAAACTCCTACGGGGACTGATTTGGGGTGCCCCCCACCCCCACAGGCACAAGGGCCCCTGTGTCCACACATGCCATAAATCTGGGACTGGGCTAATGACCGAGCCGGGGCACCGGGAAGAAGCCCGGAAAGGCCGATGTTCCCGACAAAGTTTACCCAACAATACGGATGCCAATCGCAACACGCAGCCACGCGCTGCAGCCCACAAAGGGCATTTTTGTGCGGGACGGCTTCTTTTTAATTAATTAATGCTCCATCCCGAACCGATGGCGGTAACGGCGGCGGAGGGGAAGGGATCCACGATGGAGAAATCGGGGATGGGTGGGAGGGGGACGGCCCCTGGTGGCACGGCCCTTTGGTGGGAACAGGTGAATGCTGGGTCGAGTTGGGCTCGTGGTGTGTCCAGGTGTCCCCATGGTGTGTCCAGGTGTCCCCACTGCACATTATGGCACCTGTGTCGCGTGTTGGTGTCCCCATGGCTCCTGGTGGTCACGCACTGAGTCTCCCGGTGACAGAGGTGCACCTGGAGGACCCCATGGAGCACCGGGCACGAAGATGTGAGGTCCTTCCTCCTCCCCGACCGCAGGCAGGGACACGGCCCTGAGCTCCTCCAGACGTGGACACCTGAACAGACCCAAACGTCCTCTGGGGTCGGGACCCCCATGGCACCGCTCAGCTCAGGGGCAGCAGACCCCAGAACTCCACGTCCCCGCAGGGCACAGCCTCCACGTGAGCGATGCCGGGACGAGAAAGCTCTCCCACCCAAATCCAGGTGAGGATTGGACACTGCGAATGGCGATGTCTGGACAGCGTGCCCCAGATCCTAAGATCCTCAGTGATCCCCAATTGGAAGGGATCCACAGGGACCACCGAGGCCGACCCCTGGGGCACCACGAGCAAAGCCCGGGGAGGAGCAGGTGAAGAAGGCTCCCTGGGCACGCCGGTGCAGGAGGGAATCAAGAAAACCCAAACAAAACAGATCCCCTTAATAACCTGTGCATGGCAGGGGGGAAAGAGGGGATGGGAGCGCTTCAGACATCCATCTTGGGGTCACTGTGCAGAAAGGGATCCCACCACCCCACAGCGATGTGCTCCTGCTCCGCAGCTCCAGGCACAGCTCTGCGAGCAGCAATGAATGGGGCATTGAGGTCGGGGGGGGGGGGGATGTTTGCAGAAGCCACGTGTGTGTGAGCGAGGAATGCCAGAGGCGCCCATAAGCAGCTCTGGGGGAAGGACTGCGCTCCCATCGAGGAATAAGGACGGAGGAAGGAGGAGAAAGTCAATATGACCTGAAAATCCCCGGCTGGGGCCGGCGGGCAATGTGATTTATGCTGTTAATAAGGCAGGGAGGGGGCAGGGATCAATGCTGAATGCATTTTTGGTGGCCGCAGAGGGCGCGGAGCAGTGGGACACGGCCGCACAGACCCCCTTTGATGGAGCGCTTTCTCTTCTGGAAGGAAAACAAAGGGCAGCGTTGAGATGGGGACACGGACGGCAGAGCAGCCCCCCCCCCCCCCCAGGGCTCACTCCCTCTGCCCCTCCCGCACAGTGGGGGGAACCCCCACACACAACGGAGATGAAACACTGCGCTGCTTTTTTTTTCTCTCCTTTTTTCTTCCTCCTCTCAGATCTTTACTTGCAGTAAAAGATAGAAAAAGGTAATAAATGGAACTCGGTATAAAACACACAGAGGGGAAAGGGGAGGAGGGGTCCGAACCAGCATACAAAGAACACGAGTGGGCAGGTGCCAGGGGAAGGAGGGCCAAGTTTTGTACAAAACTACTGCTCACGGGTACAGAAAATGTATAAAACGTCACTCCCCCCCCCAACCCCCCCCAACATCTGGAGACAAAAATACAAAAGTGGACATTATCCCATTCTTCCCCTAGGCTGAAAAAGGTTATGTACAGAGAGAGAGCAGAGCCGGGGTGAGCAGGGGGGGCACGCAGCGCTGCATCCTCCCACAGCACAACGGAGAATAAATTAAAACAATGGAAAAGCATCAGCTCAGCCCCAACGGGGGGAGAAACCTTCTGCAGCCCTGAGGGCCCCAAGGGCATGGCCGGGCTGAGCGCTGCTCCCCCACACGCACCTGGGGACAGCAGCACCGCGTCCCTGAGGCCGAAGGCTGCGGAGCCCTTTGGAAGTGCTCCTCCTGCAGAGGCCGCGCTCTTCGACCTTGTGTCAGCACCACCCCCCCAACCCCAGGGTGAAACATGTGCAAAATATCACGGATTGAGGAGCGATCCATTCTGCTCAAGGACAAAGGCAGCGGAGCCCCAACGCCTGCAGGAGGAGCAGCGGACCTGCTGGGGAACGCAGATGGACAAAGGGACCCGGAGGATCCACGCTGCAGCAAATCAAACTGTACCTGAATTCCCATCAACAGTCGGTGCTCAGCAGTGGGGAGATGGGGTCCGTGGGGAGAAAAGTGGCTCTGCAAAAAATGACATCCAGAGCTCCCCCACCTCCTGCAGAGCCCCCCCGGACACCCCCAGGGCCCCCCAAGAAGCGCTGCTGTGACAACAAAGGGGGGGGAAACAATGCAGCAAAAACACTCCAGCTCAGAGCTGCTTCCATAGGAAAAAAGGAGCTGAACCTTTCCCTGCTCCAGCTGATGGGCCCCCAAGCTGCTTGCCCCATGCTGCATTCTAAGGGCAAACCCTCCCTACATCTGCCCCAAATACACCTCTGCCCACATCACTTCAAAGGGAGCAGAGCTGAGCACACGGACCCACGTAAGTGCTTTTTCCTCTCCCAAAATCCAACCCCCCTACAAACACCCCCCACCACCCCGACTCACAGCACCAGCTCAAAACCAGCCGCAAAAAGGGCTGAAAAAGCAGAAAAATAAAGTTCCTCCCATGGCCAAAACTGTCCCCCCCCCCCAGGTCTCAGCACCTGAAACGTGTGTAAAAATAGGTCTTGAGATAGAAAAGAAAAAAAAGAGAAAAAAGGGGAAAAAAAAAAAAAGGCAAAGTGTGCTTCTGAACGTTTCTATTGCGCATTGGTCCGTGAACGGTGGATCCTTATCAAAAATAACATACAGAGTCCGTTTGCTGTTTCTTTGAGTGGAGCCCTGGGCACGACCGAGGCCGGCGCTGAGCAGAGCACCTCTGGGCACTTCCGAAGCGACGCGCAGCGTGGGCCATCAGAGCAGCTTGCGGTGCAGGATCTCCCAGGCCATCCGCTTCCGAAAATACGGCATGTGTTGCTTCAGGGGGAGAAAAGAGAGAACACTTCAAGGTGTGCTCAGCACCCGCGGCCTCTCCCGGTGCAGCTTCGGTGGGGGAACACTTTCAGGGTATTGAAAACAAAGCGGGAAAGGGGATGGGATTTAGACATAACATGGCTCTGATGACACGAGCTAAGTAACAGAGCACTGTGGGCTGACACCAGGTAATCCCAAATGCCTTTGGGCTCAGGATACAATGCCTGCTCTCATCACAGCAATGACTGGGACCCATTATGGGCTGATGAGCTATCACAACCACATCGGTGACGTGCCTGAGTGTTCTAACAGAGGACATGAGGATGGCTCTTGAGGAATTTGGCGTGGTAGGAAGAAGTGCCCCAGTGCCCCGAGTCAGCTCTGCTCCGAGGAACAGCAATCTGATCCCCACTGAGGGCTTGAAACCCACGGAGAAGGGAGCAAAAGGCATTTGGAAGTATCCGAATGTGTGCAAACAGTGTCACAGACCCCGAGCACGCAGTACACACCAGGGTGGGGATTACCTGAGTGAAGTTGATGGGTTTGTCTTTGGTAATGCAGTCGGCGTATTTGCAGGCAAACATCCCACAGTCACTGCCATTCATCTGCTGCGGGATCTCCTGGAACAAGAGGACACAGAGATGAGCACCGCAGCCACGAGCCAGACCTCGTGTCAGCCGGGAGAACCCAGAGCTCACAGAGGAGCTCTCAAATGACCCCCAACAAAGAGCAGTGGGTGCACAGCGAAGGGGAGCTGAGGAGGGTGGGCAAGCCCTGTGCTGTGAGAATGGAGGGGCACTGGGGCTCCCCCACGGCCTCCCCGCAGGGCTGGTGGGAAGCTGCAGCACAGCAGCCTGCTCTGCTGTGATTTGCTCACCCCCTACAGTTACCACGAGCACACATCCGCCAGGAAAAGCATCCAGCAGAGCTGCATCAAGCCAAGGACCAAAGCAAGGACCAAAGCAGACCCCTCCTGCACACCCTGACTGCACAAACCTACCTGGCTCTTCTTACTCAGCAACGACCACCCGTTGGTGTCGAATTCTTTCCTCTTCTTGTCAAGGCTTTCCTGTTTTAAGTACTGCCTGTAGGAACGAGAGTACGAAAACAAAGCTTACTCAGAGGAACAGGGAGAACCAGCCAGTACACTATATGTCAGTTTACCTAAAGTGTCCTCTGCCATGTTTGCAGAATTAATGCAAAATGGAAGTCCAATATTTTCTTCTCGGTATTGGCCATTATAAAAAGGGCTCTGTAGACCCAGGCTTTGAGGCAGTCCAAAGGAGGACCACGCAGAACCCAAAAACTCATCCAACACAAGTACCTGCCAAGCAGAGAGTCAAAACCACAAATAAAACAGGGAGCACAGATCTAATTCATGGCAGAGTGACTCAGAGCAGAGCTCAGCAGCCACCGGGCTGCCTCAGCACTCTGCAAACGCAGCGTTGTACTCGAGGAGACGTCTGAGACGGCTTCCAGCACAGCCCGGGAACGGCGGCCCCGCGTCTCCCGAGGACAGAGCTCAGCAGGAGCGGAGATGGCAGCAGATGTGTCAGAGCAGCTCTGCAACAATCGCCCTGTGTGCGAAGCAGACACCGCACCACAAGCCGCTCTGCAGGCAGGTTGGACACGCTGGCAGATGTTCTTCCAGAGCTCTTCTTCCCGGTTTCCCTTCCAACACCGATCTGAGGTTTTCCTCACTACGGTGGGACGAACTGAGAGCGCTTTCAAGGAGAGTCAGATCACGAGCCAGGAGGCAAAAGATGAGCCCAGCAGCCCCAGATTTCTCAAATGGAAGAGGGGATGCAGCCACAGGAAAAGTCACCCCCTACAGCCCCCGCACACACACTCAGGTGACCGCTACGCTCCACATGGACGTGAACTCCTTTGTGCCATTTCCTTTACTGGGATGGAATGGGGACCTCAAGAAGGGCCCTGAGATGAAAGTTGCCTTGAGGGCACCCAAGGAGACTGTGGTGTTGGGCCCAAGATGTCCCTGAGGGCCTAAAGGAGTCGCTCTGCATTGGCTGCCATTGACATCAAGTGGCTCTCAGGTTTGTAGATGCCCTCGTTTCATCTTGGTTAAGGACTGAGATGATCTATGCAAAGCAGCTATTCCTCATTTGCCATCTTCTCAAAACAGTTTGAGGAATCTTCTCACTGCTGTGGCTGTGATCAGAAAACTTGGAAAGGAGCAGAGATGCTGCTGGTTTGAACAGAGGGGTCAAGAGAGCACCTGGCACGAATGTGGCTTTGGTCACCAGCGAGGGGAGACGTGCCACCTTTTGGAAATGTGATCCCCAAAGACTCTGCTACGAAGCATCTCACCATGAGTGAACTCTGAAACAAGATGGGACAATGGGGGCACGCAGCCCATGGACAAGCACGAGACGCAGAGGCAAGCTGGGCACACTGGTGCCAGTCGGGTGATATCTTCCACCACAGCTCCAAATAAAAAGGGAAAAGAAAACGCACGTGGCCCAAAGAAAACTTTAGGCAATAGAGAAAAAGCTCCCACAGATGGGGCAGACCTGTGAAAGCCTGAAGTGCTCCGGGATGGGGCCCTTCCAAAGCTAATGCAGCTGCTGGGAAAGCCACGTTCTCGAGGGGCAGAGCCCCCCCACTCCACACCACCATCCCTCCTCAGGCTGCTGTCCCCGGGCACACCACAGCCACCAAAGGAAGCACCAGAAAAGGCAGCTGAACCACACAGCACCAAGAGAACCACTTTCTCTCTATCACAAAAAAAGCCAGAAATAGGTTTTGCTGGTGTAAAAATGCCTAACCCTAAGCCTCCCTTCCAGCAGTCCCCAGAGACTCCATCAGGTCCAGACAAGCGTTTTCTATCAGCCCTCATTAGCTGGACACATGCTCAGGGCCCAGCTTCCCAGCACAGGGGCTGCTGGCTGCCAGCAGCTGCTGTAATTGCTCTTGGGAAGCTCTGCTGGGCTGCTTTGACTGCTGCAGTTTGGACAAGACAACATCAGCGGGGGGTAAATCCCAGAACAGAAAAACTTTCACTGAACATTAAAAGTCCCCATATCTCACACCCAAAAACACCCTCGTGGATGGAAAGGAAGCCCCTCGCAGCAAGTTCAAAGCAAGGGTGAGCTGAGTATCTGCAACCACAACACCAACACAGCGCAAATGTTAATTAACAGCCACACTTCGACCACAACGAACAAAATCCCTGGCAATTACTGCCTGCAACCAGCACCCACTCGAACCCCCAGCTAAAGCAAAGAGCAGCACAGCCCACGCTGCCCTGCATCCCACGGGGAGCCGGGGTGAGCCCCACAGTGCTCAGTGCGGATCACTGCACGCAGAGCGGGGGAGGATCTGAGCGTGAGACTCCGTCTGGCACAGAGGGAGGAAAGCTGTGAGATCTAAACACAGCCCAGACTCGGGCAGGCAGGTGGCTCCTGCATCCCCGTCTGCTTTATCTGCAGCTATCACAGCTCTGGTGCCAACAAACACACACACACACACAGCAGCAGGGAATTCTGAGCTCCTGAAGAGCAACGCAACAACTCGCCAAGCACAGCTCCCAGCTCCTTGTGACCACCACCTCTGTTCCACAGAAGAGACCTCCAGCAGCCTGGCACACACACAGCAGAGAGCAGCACAGATGCTGTGTGATATATACAGCACTGATCCTGCCCAGAGACAGCTTGAACAGTATCCTAAGGACGTGACTGAAGGAAAATGCCTCAGCTTCAACCTGCAAGACTGCTTTGGGAGGCTGGACTTCACCGTGCCAGGTGAGCACCTCGAGGAGAGAAGTCTGACAGCAGGTTCTTCAACATAATTAACTTGCCAAATCAGAAACCAATACGCCTGACATCCCCCCATCAAATACTGCAGGCTTTTAATCTCATTTTCCTAAACCTGAAAATGGACTTTTGCCCTCTGCAGCTCACACACAAAATCCCAAGCAGGTGTCTCAAGGAATTTTGAACACACTGCAGATGTCTAAAAGCCTTGAAGTAAATAGCAAGGGGAGGGTGAGCACTTCAAGTGCTGCTGCTAGCAGGAGATAAGAAGATTTCACAGGCATGGCCAGCCTTGTGCACTCTATCCCTTAAGCCTTCCTCCAGCACTGGTACACTGCAACACGTTGGTTTACATCTGCTCCAACATACAACCTTCCAGCAGAGCCACGGCACTGTGTGTCCCGAGGAAAAGACCCAACAAAACGGAGGCAGCTTTCTGGAAACCCTCTCCAGGACTCACATCCAAGCTGTGTGAAAGCCCAGACACCAAACCAAGCACAGCAAGGCCCAGCTACCAGACTGCAAACACCTGTGGTCCTACAAACACAGCGCACTGCGTTGCATCGATTTCCCTCCTCCCTAAGATCTGGCTAATTGTAAGAACTCACCATCTTTAGGAAGCTCTAAAGATTGAAAGCATGAAAGGGTCACTAACCATGAATAGGACCTCCGTCCCTTCTTCCCGGAGTGATCCTCCCACTGCATTCAACCAATAAAAGCCTCCTAAAAGGAAACAGAGGGAAAACAATTACGTCCAGGGCAACAGTGACCTGAAATCCTGGGTCTCTACCACTCCTCCTGCATGGAACCATACACCTTGTGTCCTCTGGCACTCACTACAATCAGTTTGGAGACCTGCTTCCTCACCCCAGACCCCTAAATGAACTGCAGATGGGACTCCCGCGTCCCCCTCTCACCTCCCAGGTGCTTTGTTTCACCAGATGTCCTTCCTTTGTTCCTCAGAATCAAAGAGATTTGGGCTGAAAGGAGCTAATTTCACCCAGACCATCCCTGCCCCAAGGCAGGCCAGCTCCGCTTGCATCACTCTCAGACACTCTCAGACAAACTTCGAAGAGAGAGGCACAAGCAACACAGCAAAGCTCAGAGACACCACTGAGCCATTTCTAAGATCTTGCATGTTTCCTTTCCATTCCTTTTCTCTTTAAACCAACACAACACTGTGGAAAACAGGAAGCAGCTATTTTTACAGTTATTTAAACGAGCAGGCTGCAGAACACCTGAACTGGAAAAGGCACTCAATGGACTGGAAATGATTAAATGGCATTTGTCTCCTGTCTGCCTTTATCATCATTAACATTCCTTGACTGAATGAGTGACACCTCTGCTGACACATTCAACCTCACGCCAGAAGACACCGCGACTCAGGATCAGATTCCCAATGGGCATCAGAGCAAAACTGAGATGAGAAACAGAACCGAAGGACGACCCGGGGTCAACACTGCAAAAACAGAGGGGCCAGCAACTGCGTTTCATTAAGTCACTCTGGAATCTGATTTGCATCAGCCTGACGGCCCTGCGTGACAGAGTACCGCAGGGAAAAGGCGTTTTTCCTCCCCTGGGAGGAGAAGCTCATTTTTATCATGCTCCCAACAACTCATTCCAAAGATGGGAAAACACAGCGCCAAGCTGATCAACTCTGGATTAGCCAGGCAAGCACCTCTTCTATGAGAGGTCAGCAAAGCCAGGAGCCAGCTTCACTCCCTCCTGCAGCACTGCCTGGGAGGGTGAAAGCAGGAGCTCTAGGGTCTGAATTCAAGAAGAGCAGCTTCCATCCAGCCCCACTTGGAGGCACAGGATGCCCTGCCAGAGCTCAGATCTGCACAAACCTTCATCCACATCCTGATGCAAGACTCTTCCACACTCTACAGGCACCACCGCGCTCTCCAGTAACTCCTCGAAACAAAGGGCCAAATTACTGAGCTGTTCTTTGCCACAGGAAGGAAAAGTCTCCATCTGTGGAGCAGCCAGGAGATGCCATTTCTTCCAGCAGCTGCAGGACCCCAGTCCTCAGGGTCTGAGAAGTTGGTTTCTGCCTAAAGATGATGCCCAGGAAGACCGGCAGTGCTGGATGCCCTTGACAGAACAGGTCTGATACCTCTTTATAACCTGCACAGGCAACAGCAGCCTCACTGAGGGGCTTTCTGAGAAGACAGAATCCATACAGGACTCTCCTGTAGACCAACTCTGTAGTGGGGACCACATCAGCAGCGTGCAGTGAAACAAAGCATGGACACCAAAACGCTCCTGACTCCCCCTGTCAGGGCCCAGACACAGACTGCTCCCACACAGGAGCTGAGGCTTCGCAACCTGAGTACACCAAGGAGCCATCTGAATTTCAACAGATCCAACTCAGCGTTACTCACAACAGTATCCGGCAGGCTTCGCTGTTTATTCCACCCATGGAGTCATAGTAGGTGATGGTCTTTTTCCTGAAGTCAACAACCTACGCAGAGATTCGTTACAGAATTAGCAATGCAGAAGATAAGGAGCTCACCCTGAAGCCAGGACACATGCTTTGTGAGCCAAAGTCGTTGCTAAAAGGGAGTTTGTAACTTCCTTGGCACGCCTCAGCCCTCCCCAAAACCTCCCTGTTGCTACCAAGTTATTTAAGCACTCCAATCTCTCCATCAGGCTCTCCTCAGGGCGGCCCAGCCGAACACAAGAGCACTGTTATCTGTATTGTTCCAGCAGCAGACCGACAGATCTGCTTACAGAAGGCTCTGCTGCCCTCCGTGTCTGTGTGCTGAGTGAGTCCCCCTCCCTCCGCTTTGTGGCCCCACACGCCATTTTCACACCTGCCTAGCCTTGCTGGCAGTGAACAGCACTCTGAGGATCGAAGGGATGAAGCAGAAGGAATCTGAGAGGCCGTGTGTGATCCATTTCTGCCCAGGTGCCAAGAGAAGGGACCTAAGACATCAGGGCAGGAGGCACAGAAAGCTGCACCGTATCATTTGTCTGCATCTTTCTGAAGCAATCCCACTAAAGGAAAGCTTGTGGGAATGTGGAAATGAGATCCTTCTCCAGAGAGCAGGCTGTAACCTGACATGAACTTCACAGCCATTTGTTTTTGAAGACTATTCAAAGACAGACAGCACAACTACAGCTCCCTTTCCACTCTCTTTGCATTTTGCTTTTAGCTGTGAACATACATTTCTCTCTCCCAAACACAAACACCTCTCCCCACAGCCACGAAACGTTGTGATTCAGTCACAGGTGAGTTTATAGGACGGTCTGCTCCAGCCACACAACAAAAGCACTCACTGCTAGGCACCAGTGCACGCCCAGATGAATAGGCACCAAGAGGAGATCCACTGAGAAGATATCCACTTTTTTAGTCCATCTTTTCACAGCTTGGTACCCCCGCTGTTTTTAATTTGGTGAAGAAGAAAGTATTGAACGCGTGAACTGTCGGCAAGCCCTTTTCTTTGCTCCGCTCCATCAGCAAATTCATATAGAAATTGATTATCTGGGGAAAAAAAAAGAAAAAAAAAAAGTAATTATTTTTGTCTCTACTGTCTCTCTGTAGCCCTGCCTCTGCCTCCAGGGGATGCACAGCAGCTCAAATGCTTTGAAATATGTAAGCACACAGTCCCCCTCAGATTAAGCTTTGCATGTTCTGCCCCAGTCATGTCCATTGCCCGTTCTTCTCATCCCAGCATTACTCTTTCAAGTGCCCATCCTACACTGAGATCCCTCCTCAGGTGAAACAATGCAGAGCATGTGCACATGTCCCATTCTGACTTCCTTAGGCAAGGAAAGGGCAGACACCTGAGCACCTTAACCTGCTCGAAACTGCCAAAGAACCAAGTCCAAAGGCACAGGGCAGACTGCTCACCTCGTCGTTGAGCCAGTTCAGGTTATTGAGGGTCTGAATGTCTTTCCGAGTGATTGTTAACCGAAAAGCTTCGCTGAGGACCTCATCCTGATTCCCACCTCGGAATACGTTCTTTATTTCCTTTTCCATTTCCTAGAGGGAAAACACCAACAGCATTGCACTGCACCCATCACTAAGGCGACACTGAAACCCATGTTTGTGTGTTGCTCCTCAAAGGACAGACCCGCTATGAAACACACATGACAGAAGGTCACAGCTATTCATGTCTGGGCATCGATCTCATGAAACGGCGTTTGTATTTGGAAGCAGTGTGCACCAGACAAGGAGATTTACCTCTGTGATTTCAGGGAACTCCTCTTCGCCCTCAGCTGACTTGGCACCCTCCTTCTTTTCTGGGACCACCGTGACTGGGATTTCCTTCTCAAGAGGTACACGAAGGTTCAAATCCACCTGCTCCTGCACCGAGTGCTCCTGCTCCTGCAACCGCTGAAGGAGAGACCTTTGGATTACACAGTGTTCAAAGGAGCCACCTCCACAAAGCCACCTGGAGCCAACTGTTCCAGGCAAGGCAGAACGGAGCAGCGTTTAGCCTGGCCACAATGCTACTGAGTGCCCTGACACAGCAAGAGGTAACAAAGACACTGGATGTAAGAGAGAGCAGATTTCTGCCACTTCGCTCCCTCCAATCAGCTTCCCACTCTGTGGTTGGAAGTTCTGACTCAGACTCAGTCCAGTAGCTGCTCTCTCACCTGGCTCTGCAGCTGTAAGGCCAGAGCCTTCTGCTCCTCGATCTGCCGCCACCTCTCCCGAGCTCTTGAGTCATAGACACTCGTCCTGAAATGCAGAGTTTGAACAAAACAGCATTTAGAAACCACACAGCACTCATGACAGGAAAACAAAGCAGAAGACATCTACTTACAATTCCTTGATCCACAGTTCTGCCTGGAAGAATGGGAGGCTGGGAAGAGGAGAAGGACACATGTAAGCACTCTCCTTTGCATGGAAAGTAACTGTCTGAAAAGTGATTTGTGAGTAATACCTGAGGACATCTTTATTCTGAGAGGGACAAGAGCTACAGACAGATCTGACAGCAATTTGCACCCAGCCCTCAAGAAAGAGGCTGATGCATTGTGCTCCAGTGCCAGTAGCTATGGCAAACCACTTTTTCGTTGCAAAGCACTCACAAAGTCACAGTCACTTATTCTCTGCAACCTCACCTCTCAGTGAAACCAAAAAAGAGTGAACTTCCCCTGCCCTTGCTTGCTCTAGATACAATTTACAGCCTCTTACCTTGGAGCTGGGGTTCTGGAATCCTTTACTTTGAGCAAAATGACCGAGTCTGAGCCTAAAGAGCATAAAATTAAGGAATATTGGTATTCTCATATTACAACTGAGTTACCAAACTGCTACAGAAATCCAAGCACAGAGGGAGGGAATAAGTGTTTTTGCACTGACTATTTGCTGCTGGCTTTTACCTTCAGACTGAGCGCTGGATGCTGGTAGATTCTCCTGCTGATGCTGAGCTGTGGAGTTACGGGACTCGAAGATATTGGAGGGGTAGCTGGGCGTGGAGTAGAGCGGTGGTTTGTGCGATGGCTGCTCCTGAGCTCCAAGAATGCTGGTTGCTGAACTGGCTGGTTCAACGCTGTGAGCTTCAAACAGCTTCGAGTTGTTGCTGGGAGTTTCTTTCACTATGGTTTTGCTGGAATTTGAGCACCTGGACCTGGGAACAATAGAAAATTTGTTCCCAGAGAATACATGCACAGAGAATGCATACTCTGTGCTGGAAAGGAGCGTTTTACATAACTCACAGATGGAAGGGGAATAACGAAGAGGGCTTGGACGTGGAAAACTTCTTTCCTGTGACCATCTGAAGCAACTGCCTGTAGATCTCTCGCTCTTCCTCTCGAACAGTCTGCAGAGGAACAACCAGAGTACAAGCACGAGCAGATGCACGTGGAAGTCAAAACGCTATTGTTCTGTCAGAGTGCATCCAGCACAAGGCAGATCTGCCCCTAGCACTTGGTGACTCTCAGAAGCAGCCAGCTCAGACAGAGCCACCCACCCTTTGCTTTTACCTCTTCCGCAGTGCTGATGAACCGCCGAGGAGTTTTCTTTGGGCTGAGCAGGCTGCGGCGGCACGGACCGCTCCAGGAAGGGCTCTGGGCAGGTTTGATAGGAAACGCCGACCCATGGCAATGGTGGTTGGACTTTCCTACAAAACTGTTGGACGTTCCACTGTGAGGAGAAACAAAACAGGTTCTTTCGGTTTCACACTTGCTTCAGCCTGTAACCCCATTCTCCTCCATCCCTCTAATCAGCTGAGAACCGGGCTATCCGATTCAGATCAGAAATCAGTATTTCATCCGAATTTTAAAGGTATTTCAGCACTGAAGCCCGGATCTCCGTCAGCTCGATCCAAAACCAGATGCCAGAGATTGTGCGGCCAGGCAGATGCCAGCAGGTGGCACTGCGAGGCCGAGGAAGCACAGCCTGCAAACCCGGAGCGAGACCTTCCCGCCAGATCCAACAGCTCCCCCTCTTCTCATCCACATCCACAAAATGGCTGAACCTCGCCTTGAGGCGAAACCTCTGCCTTCTCTTTTACAAAAGCAGACGCTCTCCTCTCACCTCGCTTCTCCCCACTCCCGCGGCTCAGGCTCATTGAACAGCCCATTCAGCATCCCTGGGTCGATTTGAAATTTATCCCACTGAAATTCATTTCATAAATTGCCAACAAACATTCTCCATTACAGGGATTTTCCAGAGGAGCGAGGCTTGCACTGATCTGGAAAGGCACTGCCCTGCTGAGGAAGCACTACTTCACAGGCAGCTACACACAAAGCTCTTGCATCACATGTGCTAACCAGGACAGAACCACATCATGCTACTTCTGTCCTGGCTTCCTGGTGGTATAACCACTATTGGTACACTCTCACAACCACCACTCTCTCTTTCATCACACCCACTGCTGGGAAGAGCTCCACAAATGTTTGCTGCAGGTCAGAAGCAGCACAGAAGCTCAGACACCTCCCGCTGAGCGGTCAGAAGGTTTGGTCAAAGCACAACCCATTATTTTTTCCCCACAGGAACACACACTATCACACCTCCCTGCACTTTAATCGTGCCTATCAGGGTGCTTACAAGAAACCAGCACTTCTGCACATGCCCAACACCAGACCTCTGCATTACTATCTTCCTTGAAAGACAGCTGATCTCCATCTTCCTGCTCTCAAAATCATTCTTCACAACTTTTATAAGGCACCTTAGTCGAAGGCAGGCTACAAACACCAAAAGGAACCCACAGACTGGGCCAGCCTCAACCCGCAACAAACAACTCCCCAGCCATTTCCACCTGCAATAACACCTGCAATTTCTCTGCCAGCTCTGTGGGGAAAACACCCACCCTGTGGGTGAAGGCAGCTGCGGAACAGCCCCACACGCACCTGGGGTTTTTGCGAGCCTCGAGGTAAGAGCCACGGCTCAGCCTCAGCTTGGGCAGCGCAGAGCTCGGAGTGGGCACCAGCCCCCTCCACTGCCCATTGCTGCTGCACCCAAACCCTTGTGGCTCTCCTGCTGCCCGGTACGTCTCAGGACACGGGACTTCTGCAAGCAAGAAATAAGGCAGTGGTTAATAAAGTCGAATATCTTCCTTCCCGTGCTGCTGTGAATAGGAAATGGGAAGAAAAAAAAAAGCACAAAAACATTCCAGGGCAAAACAACAACAGAAAGAGGCACCTTACCTTGGCTGTAATTGAGAGCACATGAGGCATTTCCAGCTGGGCAAACAAAACTGCTGGTCTTGTTGGGTAAAAACTGCGGGGAAAGATTGCAGGTTTTTATTAGAAAAAAGCACAGTTCTGAATTCTAAACCCCACCCAATTACTGCCCCTATCATTGGTAATTACTGGCGGAAAAGTGCCAGAAGGCACTGGTGTCTGCCTGACAACACAGCACTGTAACAGTTTGTGTGACTGCTGCTTGAGATGCCCCACTGCTTTTGAATACAACAAAACAGCCGTGTCGGAAGGCAGCTACAAAAACAGCTCCTTCAGAACTTACCCAAAGTTCTGACACGTGACTGAGGGCACCGTGCATCCCGAGCACTGCAGTACATTTCTCACCTCCCTGGGAAGCTTATCCCAGCACCTGACCACCCCCACGGTCCCACCTGGAACCGCCCCAGCACAGCTCTGTGCCATTCCTCGTGTCCCATCATCACTCACCCGAAGAAATGTGCTCCAGCCCCTCCATTCCCCTCCTCAGGGAACAGCAGAGAGCAGTGGGGTCAGCCCCATCTCCATTCCACACAACCCGAGCGTCCCCACAGTTCTCACACAACCCAGCTCCCACCCCGTTACCCTCCTCCGGATCCTTCCGGAGACCTCAGCGCTCATTCCACACCGCAGAGCCCGGCTCTGAACGCGACATCCCACCGAACGCACCGGAGGACGCCCCGCCGCACCCACCCCAGGGCGGCCCGAGCAGCGCAGAGCAGTGCCGACCAACCTTGGCGTCGGGCGGGCACAGCGCGTCCCGCAGCCCGGCCCGGGGCGGCGCGGGGAAGGCCTCGAACCCCGAGCTGCGGCCGGCGGAGTCCCGGGCCTCCATCCTCATCGGGTCCGAGCGCTCATCTGAGGGCGGCGCGGCGTCCGGAGGATGCGGAGCGCGGCGCTCCCGTCCCGGGATCGGGATTTCCTTCGAAAGGCGAACGGAACGCTGGGGAAACCGAAGCGCCCCGCGCCAGAGCCCGGGGAACCGCGGGGGGAACGGAACCGGGAGGAGGGGGCGGGCAGAGCGGGGCGCACCGGGACCGCGGGCACCGCGCGGCGGGGCGGGGACCGGGAGGACCGCGCCGGGAGGACCGGGAGGACCGGGAGGACCGCGCCGCGCGCCCCCGCCGCCCCCGCCCGCTCTTACCGGAAGCGGCCCCGGCGCGCGCGCGCTCCCCGGGCGCGGCGGTAACGGCGGTAACGGCGGCGAGGCGGCCGGAACGGGAAGTTAGCGCCGCCGGACGTGACGCCATGATGTGGCGGAAGCCGCTCGGGCGCTCGCTGGCGGGGGGAGAAGCGCCCCCTGGCGGCGTGGAGGACTTGGGGGGGGCGGTATTATTTGGGGTGGGAGCGGTACGTGGGGTGGGGGCACGGAAGGGCCGTGGGAGAGAGCCCGCGTGGGGGCTCCGTGCGTGGGGGGAGCCAATGGCGGGCACCCTGTGGGGGGACACTGCGGGGCAGTGCCGACCTATGGGACCGCGCTGTGGGGCCGCGGCGCCCGCGAGGGTGTGATCGCGCGTGGGGAACGCGGTGGGGCGGTACCCGCCCGCGGGGATCGCGGCGTGGGGCAGGGATCACAAGGCGGTGTTGGGGAGGGCCGGCGTGGCGCTGATCCCGTTATAGCTGATCCCAACAGCCGTCCCGTTATAGCTGATCCCAACAGCCGTCCCGTTATAGCTGATCCCAACAGCCGTCCCGTTATAGCTGATCCCAACAGCCGTCCCGTTATAGCTGATCCCAACAGCCGATCCCGTTACAGCCGCTCCGGTTACGGCCGATCCCGTTACACGTGATCCCCTTACAGCCCCGCGGCCATGGGGGCTCTCCCCGAGCTCTCTCTCCTGGCCTCGGCCGCGCTCGGCCTCGCCGCCCTCCTCGTCCTCCTCACCCTCCTGCCGCCAGGTCAGAGCCGGGGCGGCCCGGGACACGGCCCGCGGTCACGGGGAACGGGCCGGGACCGGCGAGGAGGGGCACACTGGGACCGGCGAGGGAATAGAGGCAGACCAGGAAGGAGCGCAGACTGGGACCGGTGTGGGAATAGAGACCGAGTCTGGGACCAGTAGGGAGTGCTAACTGGGACCAATAGGGAGTAGGGACAGGGACCGGTAAGAGAGCAAAGCCAGGAGCCAGTAAGGGAATAGAGGCTGGAACTGGAACCGTTAGGGAATGCGGACTGGGAACGGTAGGATGGCGGAATGGGGACAGTGAGGGAATAGTCTGGGACTGGTAAGAAAATAGCGCATCGGGACCAGGAGGGAATAGGGACTGGAACAAAGGAAATAGAGACTGGGATCAGTAAGGAGCACGGACTGGGACCACTAAGGAAAACGGACTCGGAGCAGTAAGCAATTTGGGCTGGGACCAGCGAGGAACCAGTCTGAGACCAGAAACGGAATACAGACTGGGATCACAAGGCGTATAATGTGGGACCAGCAGGAATACAGATGAGCAGGACCTCCTCCACGCCTCACCTTCCCCCCCAGCCCCACCACTTTTACACCTGGACGCAGAAATCCTCCCCCCACTCCACCATTTCCTATCAAAACAGCCCCAGAAGTGGCACTGGAGTGGGGAGGGGGGCTGGGGACAGCCCAGGGCCACGTCCCCCCCTCCTCTCCCTAACACCTTCCAGGAACAAGCTGGGGGCCACCCCCAGGGCCGTCCCTCCCTCCTGGAATCTGATTTAGGGGCTGACGCAGCGCTCGGTGTCACTCTGCGGCTGTGACACCGGGGCTGTGCTCGGTGCCACTCCGCCGCCGCATTGCCCCCCATCCCCCCATTGTTTTTTTGCCCCATTTCCCTCTTTTTCAGCCAAGAAGATGGCGCAGCCCCCGAAGCATTGCGGGAGCAGGGAGCACATGGGTGCTGGCAAAGCCATCGCCGTCCTCACCTCGGGGGGGGACGCACAGGGTAAGGAGGGTCTCGTCCCCCAAAAACCCACCCCATGGGGCTGCTGTGGGGGCAGAACAAGCAAAAATGGGGCTTGCATGTGCTTGGATCTTGCTGCTTGTTGCTAGCTGTGTTTCCCTGCAAGCTGTGTTCATCCCATGGGGTTTTTTTGGGGTGTTGTGTGGGGGACAGGAGGGATTTCAGATGTTGCTTTGGGGTAATGTGCAGTGCTGATTTGTCCAGTAACGATTTGCAGTAATAATGCACAGTGATATATTCCAGCGGTGATTTGCTGTGAGCGGGGACGGAGGGAAAGGGAAAGGAAGACAAAATTTGGGGCTTTCAGGCAGCACAGAGCAAAGAGCTGAGAAAAAGAGAGAGTTTTGCCCCAAATGAGGCAGACTGAGCCCAATCCTCGCTGCCTGCCCTCCAGCCCTGCGGACAGGGAGCGCACGGCTCAGGGGCTCTGTTTTGCTTCACCGCCACCGCGGCGTCCACCAGCTGTCCCCATCGCCACATCACGCGTCCTCGGCGCCCTAAATGTCAGCGGGGCAAAAATAACCCGCAGCTGCGGGGCCAGATCTGTGCCGGTGGTGGGGGCTGGGGGGGGACAACACACGCACCGGGAGTTGTGCAAGCTTGGAGCTGGGGATGGGGGGGGGGGGAGGGGGACACGATGGATTTTAGGGTTCCCTATGGTGTGGGGACACTGGTGACGCTCTCCTCTTCCCACAGGCATGAATGCGGCCGTCCGCGCCGTGGTGCGGGTGGGCATATACACCGGTGCCAAAGTCTACTTTGTGCATGAGGTTGGTGCCCCCCACCTCTGTCCCCCCCCTCCCCAAAGCCCACAGGGACCCGGTGTCACCGCCGCCTTCTCCCCTCCCCCACCAGGGCTACCAGGGGTTGGTGGATGGCGGGGACAACATCAAAGAGGCCACGTGGGAGAGCGTCTCCATGATGCTGCAGCTGGTGAGCGTGGGGGGGGGGGGGTGACACCGGGGGGGGCACGGGGTGCTGCCACCCTGACCTTCTCCGCTGTAACCCAACGCCGTGGGGGCAAAGGGCCGAACCTGAAAATAACCCGAAACCGGAGCCGCGTGCTGGCGGGGAGCACGGCGCCCATTCTGGGGTCCGGGTGCCCATTTTGTTTGTGGGGGGGGGGCTCTGCCCGCAGGGTGGGACGGTCATCGGCAGCGCCCGCTGCCAGGACTTCCGGACGCGCGAAGGGCGCCTGAAAGCCGCCCGCAATCTGGTGAAGCGCGGCATCACCAACCTCTGCGTCATCGGCGGCGACGGCAGCCTCACCGGGGCCGACACCTTCCGTGCCGAATGGAGCAGCCTCCTGGCCGAGCTGATGAAAACAGGTACAGCCTCCCCCAAAAATTTCCCCTTGCTGAGCTTGTGGTGCCTTCTGTGCCCAGATGTGGGTTTTCCCCACTGGAAATAGCCGGGATTTGGGCCGTTTTGTCCCAGAAGGGTGGTTAGGGGGGGATGCGGTGGGAAGGGGGTGTCCCACCCCCACTCGCCCTTTTTTAGGGGGGATCACGGCGGAGGAGGCGAAGAAGTCGAGCTACCTGAACATCGTGGGCATGGTGGGCTCCATCGACAACGACTTCTGCGGCACCGACATGACCATCGGCACCGACTCAGCGCTGCACCGCATCATGGAGATCGTGGACGCCATCACCACCACTGCCCAGAGGTGACCCGGGGACACCCCCTCACACCCCTCAGGGAACTGGGCACCTGCGTCCCTGCCCTTTCCATAGGGTGTAACCGAACCCCGCGTCTCCTGCAGCCACCAGCGGACGTTTGTGCTGGAAGTGATGGGTCGTCACTGCGGGTACGTCCCCCAGCTGCATCCAGGGTCTGTCTCCTGATGAAACAAGAAGGGGAAGAGCCCCACATGGACTCTGTTTCTGCACCCCCAGCTACCTGGCTCTCATCACCTCCCTGGCCTGCGGCGCCGACTGGGTCTTCATCCCCGAGTCCCCCCCTGAGGATGGCTGGGAGGACCACTTGTGCCGGAGGCTCACAGAGGTGGGGGAGGCTGCGGCGTGGTGCCTTGTGCCCGTCCCCATCCCCACCTTCATCCCTGTACCTGGCCGTCCCCATTTCCTCCCGTCCCTGTTTTGTTGCAATCTCCATCTCCTTTCCTCTTCCTGTTTTGTCCCCATCTCTGTCACCATCCCCATCCCCATACTGTCACCACCCTCTCCCCCAGACCCGTTTGGGCGGCTCGAGGCTGAACATCATCATCGTGGCTGAGGGTGCCATTGACAGGCACGGGAAGGCCATCACCTCCGACGACGTCAAAGACGTGAGCGGGACGGGGGGACCCTCATTTCCACCCCTCTTGCCCCCAGTGGAGTCTAAGCACCCAGTCCCCACCCCAACCCCGCTGTCTTGCAGCTGGTGGTGAAGCGTTTGGGCTACGACACCCGCGTCACCATCCTGGGCCACGTGCAGCGCGGCGGGACACCGTCTGCCTTTGACCGCATCCTGGTAGGCAGCTCAATCCCTCCTGCCCCCATCCCAGCTGAGCGGGGCCACGGTGACGTCCCTGTCCCTGTCCTTGTAGGGCAGCAGGATGGGAGTTGAAGCTGTCATGGCCTTGCTGGAAGGGACCCCCGATACCCCGGCCTGTGTCGTCAGCCTCTCAGGGAACCAGGCCGTGCGCCTGCCCCTCATGGAGTGCGTGCAGGTGGTGAGTGCAGGGTGGGGGGCACAGAGCAGCCCGGGCTGCGCGTGGAGCTGCGAGGCACACTCAGTGCGGTGCAAACACAATCAGTGCGGTGCAAACCCTGCCAGTGCCGTGCAGACTCATCCAGTGCACTGTAAGCTTGTTCAGTGCAGTGCAAACTCGTCCCTCTCTGCTCCCTGCAGACCAAAGATGTGACAACGGCGATGAATGAGAAACGCTTTGATGATGCTGTGAAACTGCGGGGCCGGTGAGCATCCCCACGTCCCTCACTGGGGCCATGGGGCTCCGTCCGTCCCCAGCGCTCCCTCACCCCCTTTTTGTTCCTCCCCCTCCCCACTTTCTCAGGAGTTTCCAAAATAACTGGAACGTCTACAAGCTGCTGGCACACATCCGCCCGCCCTCCACCAAGGTTAGGAAAGTAGGATGGGGTGTGCAGGGGGCACACCAACACCCCCCAACACCCCCCCAACGCCATCCCCTCGCCCCACAGAGCGGTTACACATTGGCTGTGCTCAACGTGGGTGCCCCAGCTGCCGGCATGAACGCGGCCGTGCGCTCCACCGTGAGGATTGGGCTCATCCACGGGCACAGGATGCTGGCGGTGCACGACGGCTTCGAGGGGCTCGCCTTTGGGAAGGTGCGAGGGCAAAGGGGTGCACGGGGAACGGGGGTGCATGGGGAAAGGAGATGCACGGGGATGGGAGCGTGCAGAGGAAGCACAGGAATGGGAGCCCACAGGGATGGGGGTGCACATGGCTCTGCTCACCCCACAGCCTGGCATGCACTGGGGTACCGTGATAGCAATGTGCTGTGTGCTGAGGGTGGTGCACTCCTCTTACCCCCCCCCACCCAACTTTCTCATTGCTGCTGCTTCCCCCCCGCCCCCTCCCACCAGGTGGAAGATATCAGCTGGGAGAGGGTCGGCGGCTGGACGGGTCTGGGGGGATCCAAACTGGGGACGAAGAGGTAACTCTGCCCTGTGGAAATGGGGGTGCGGGGGCCCAGGCGAAGCCCACCCCCGGAGGCTTTACCCTCCCACGCTTCGGCCAGGACCTTGCCCAAGAAATACTTCGAGGAAATCAGCTCCACCATCAGCACCTTCGGCATCCACGGGCTGATCATCATCGGGGGCTTCGAGGTGAGTGGGGTGGTGTGGGGCTGGGGGGCACTTCCCTGTGCTCTGCCCCTTACCCCCCATTCCCCCAGGCCTTCATGGGCAGCCTGGAGCTGATGGACGGGAGAGCCAAGTTTGAGGAGCTCTGCATCCCGATCTGCGTCATCCCTGCCACCGTCTCCAACAACGTCCCCGGCTCCGACTTCAGCATCGGCGCCGACACCGCTCTCAACACCATCACCACGGTGCGGCTCCTGCGCCCCGCGTGGCACACAGCCCCCGATCCCGGGTTATAGTTAAACACCCCCAGCCCAACCCCCTCCTCCTGCCCCGCAGACGTGTGACCGCATCAAGCAGTCGGCGGCGGGGACCAAGCGGCGCGTCTTCATCATCGAGACCATGGGCGGATACTGCGGGTACCTGGCCACCATGGCGGGGCTGGCGGCCGGTGCTGACGCTGCCTACATCTTCGAGGAGCACTTCAGCATCCATGACCTCCAGGTGGGGACCAGCGGCACCGCTGTGGGGCCGGGGCTTGTGTCCCTCCCCAGCCAGCTATCACTGTAGGGATGGGGGTGTAGCATTTATTCCCACAGCACTTCCAAAACCTGAGACCCAAACACCCGTTTTTCTCATCCTAGATCAACGTGGAGCACTTAACTGAAAAGATGAAGACAACGGTGAAGCGTGGGCTGGTGCTCAGGTACAGATGGGGCCATGGGGGAGGGGGGGGTTGGGGGCAGAGCAGCAGCTGAGCCCCATATGCCTGAGCTGCCCCCCTGAGCCCCCATTGTCTCACGCAGGAACGAGCATTGCAACGAGAACTACACCACCGACTTCATCTACAACCTCTACACGGAGGAGGGCAAGGGTATCTTTGACTGCCGCAAGAACGTGCTGGGGCACATGCAGCAGGTACGGCCGCACCGTGAGCCCCCAGCAGCGGGCCGGAGCCCCTCAGCCGAGGCTCCCCCCCCACTTGCTGCCATCTCCCCCTGCAGGGCGGTGCCCCAACCCCCTTCGACAGGAATTTCGGCACTAAAATGGGCGCCAAGTCGGTGGCTTGGATCACTGGCA
The DNA here is from genome assembly GCA_023055505.1 of Callipepla californica brunnescens. NCBI lineage: Eukaryota > Metazoa > Chordata > Aves > Galliformes > Odontophoridae > Callipepla > Callipepla californica. The sequence goes on along the minus strand of JALIRH010000204.1, from coordinate 141,522 downwards.
AGATCAAGGAGTGCTCGCGGCATGGTGAGTCCCATGGGGCAGCAGCCAGGGGGGTCCTGTCCGTGTCTGCAAAGCCCCTTCCCCTTCCTGCAGCCACACCACAGATCACCCAAAGCAAACCTCAGCCCCCACCCAAGCAGCACACACACACTCGTGCTTTCTGCTCCTCTGTTTCAAAGCAAAGGACCGCTGTGCTCTGTGAGCTTGGCTTCCTCTGCCCTCCCCTCAGGGGGCTGAGGTGCTGAGCTCGCTCCGGGCGCTCTTTGCAGGTCGCATCTTCGCCAACACGGCCGACTCAGCGTGCCTGCTGGGCATGCGCAAACGCAGCCTGGTCTTCCAGCCCCTCACCGACCTCAAGGAGCAGACAGACTTCGAGTAGGTGCCCCCCTCCCCTCCCCAGCACCACCCCAGGAACGCGATGCTGGCTCACACCGTCCTCTCTGCCCACCCTCCCCTCTCCCCAGGCACCGCATCCCCAAGGAGCAGTGGTGGCTGAAGCTGCGCCCCATCCTGAAGATCCTGGCCAAGTACAACATCGAGTTGGACACCTCGGAGAAGGCGCTCATGGAGCACGTCAGGCAAAAGAGGATCTCGCAGGAGTCCAGCATGTGAGGGAGGACCCTCTGAACGATCCCCCCAAAATCCCCCACAGCATCTTCACATTTGAAAGGGCAGTTTTCCCGAAGCTGAGGGTTTCCTCAGGGTAATTTTGGGCTGGTTCAGATCCAGCCAGGTGTTTTATGGGCTTTTTAAAGAGCACAGCGTTCCGCAAGCGGCTCGCGTTGTGGCAGGATGTCGCACTGACCTAAAAGCAAGGGTCGAGTCTCTAGGGCATCACTTTAGTTTGAAACTCAGAATTGTGACGCTTCAATAAAACAGTTCCACTCAGTGGTGGTGACAAACACAAACTGTGCTCGCACTCTCTGGCACTCACCCACCGGCAATGGCATGCACAGCCACTGCAGCCTTCCTTCCCCCAGAGTAATGATCCACATTTACCCTTCTCAACTCCCCTTCGGGAGCTCGGGGCAGCTCTCCCAGAGGATTCTCAGGTGATAAATGAGAACAGGGCACTCTGCTCCCACTGGGTGTGCAACACAAACCTTTCAGGATGTGGCTTGCAAGGAGCCATTTATTTCTGTGGGCAGAAGCTGTGGACAGGTGAGACACGGGCAGGCGGTCCTTCCTCAGCCCTGTGTCCCTCTGCCACGTGAGGAGCTGCTGCCTGTGCCTCCAAACACACACATTACACACACATATAAATAAAAGCAGCCCCGGTGCAGTGAGCTGGCAGTGCAAAACCAAACCCAGAACACTGATGGGTTTTTGGACGGCAGACAGAGGCGAAGCTCCCACTCAAGATCGTCCTGCACTCGGGGTGAAGCCGTCTGGGACAGCAGGGAAAGGTTTCCTTCTTTTGCAAGAGTTGTGGCCAAATTTGTGGTGAGGGGCAGCAAGTGCAGGGCCCTGCTCACTGCTAAGGCATCTGGCAGGGCACTTCCTCGCTCCCCTGACCTCATACCATTGGTGCCACAAAGGGTTTCTCCTGCAAGCACTGCAATCCCTAAGACTTCCCACCTTCCCTCTTTCCCTAAAGCACTGATTCTCCCTGAATACATCAAAAAAAAATTAAAGATATGGGCGACGAACAAAGCTCTCCTGGGTGGCAGCAGGGGGCCCGTGTCTGCCCCCACACTGCACGTGCTCACCCACTGTGCCTCTCCGTGTCCTGCAGCGCCTGGGGTCCTTCAGAAACGGGAGAATTCTCCACTCTCACCCAGAAAGCCTTGCTTTCCCTGAGGTCTATCCCAGCAGAAAAAGAGCAGGTTAATCCAGCAGGTGGGCCAGAATTTTCCATTTGTTAAAGGGAGGACTGTTCATTCGACATGGCTGAAATCGCAGAGAAGGAGCTCGTGAGGAGCAAGCGCTGCAGGCAAGGAGAGGACGCGGTGCCATTTGCTGGGTCCTGCTGTCCATCCAGCGCCCGCCTGTCCCACACCAAGCGGTGAATCGATGCCCCGTGCCTAGCTGAGGAGCAGCACGTACTCCTTCAGGCAGGTGGGCAGGGGCAGCTGCTCCACGGCCTCGGGCAGGAAGCGCACGCCCAGGCTGCGGCGCACGGCGTAGCGTGACAGCGTCTGCAGCGTGCCGGGAGCTGAGCAGAGCAGCGTGAGCTTCTGGCAGAGCTGCTGGTCCCTGGTCACCTCCCAAGGCATGCTGCCGTTCTTGCGCAGCTCGAAGTGTCCGATGGCGCGGTGCAGGAGATCGAAGCAGGAATCCTCGCGCTCCGTGCCCAGTCCCCGCACCAGCAGCGCTACCAGGCGCGAGATGGGGGTCTGCCCTTTCAAATTGACCACCCGCACCTCGGCCCCGAAGTCGAGCAGGATGCTGACGCTCTCCAGGTTGCCCTTCATGGCGGCCCAGCTGAGCGGCGTGTCGTCGTTGTAGTCGCGGGCGTTCACCAGGGCGCCGTTCTCCAGCAGCGAGCGCACGCACTCGGCCGTGTTCTTGAAGGCGGCCCAGTGCAGCGGCGTGTCCTTGTTGCCATCCAGGGCGTTGGGGTCAGCTCCGTACTCCAGCAGGATCTCCACGCACGTCTCGTCCTTCTCAGCCGCGTAGTGCAGGGCCGTGCGGTTGTAGCCATCCAAGGCATTGACCTGCGGGAGGAGGGCACGGAGTGGAAAGATGCACTGTGACACAAAGCCCTCCCCACGCTGCACAGAACGGCTGACCTGAGCTACTCTCACTGCTCCATCAGACACCCCCAGGCCCCATCCGTGGCCCTGAGCAACGCACCCACAGCTCCGTGGGCAGCAGTGCTGGGGTCCCACCGCCCCCTCAGTGAGAAACTCGCTGGCATCAAACCTAAATCTCCTCTCCTTTAATTTAGAGCCGCTCTCCCTTTCCCTATGGCTGCTACCTGCCCGTGTAGGAAGTCACTCTCCCTCCTGTTTCTAAGGACGGTCTCCCCAAAGCCTTCTCCTCTCCGGGCTGAGCACCGTGGTTCCGTCTCGCTAAGGAAGCAAAGCCTCCAGCACCAGCACACCACGGCCTCGGCCCGAAGCAGCGTTTACCTCCGCTCCCTTCTGCAGCAGCAGCTCCACGCAGTCGGCGTCAGCCACCATGCAGGCGCAGTGCAGCGGCTTCAGAGTGCCGTGCATGCAGTTCACGTCGGCGCCCTGCGCGAGCACAGGAAACACGCGCGGTCAGAGAGCACAAAGGTTAACGGGGCCGGAGCGGGACCCGCGCGGCTCACCCGCCCGATCAGATCCTCCACGTTGTCCCGCGGGAAGGAGCGGATGGCGGCGATGGTGCGGATGAGGCGCTCGGACAGCGAGTACTTGCTCTGCACGCTCTGCATGATGTACCACATCCTGCGCGCCGCCGCCGGGCCCCGAGCGGGGCGGGGCGGGACCGCGAGAAACGCGGCCCGGGGGGGGGGGGGAGGAGACCGCACGGAGTCAGCGCGGCCGCGGCACCGCGAGGTCCGGGAGCGGGAACGGCAGCGGAACCGGAGCGCGGAACCGGAGCGCGGATCCGGAGCGCGGAACCGGAGCGCGGATCCGGAGCGCGGATCCGGAGCGCGGAACCGGAGCGGCCCCGCTGGAAGCGGAAGTTGCCGCCGCTACGCGGAAGTGAACGGAGAAGAACGGACCACGCGTGCGCGGCGCACTCTGACCCCGCCCCGGTGCCGTCTCCGCCAATCAGCGCGCGGCGCCCCCTCGGTTCCGCCCTCCTCTGAGTCCCGCCCACATGATCCGAGTTCCTCCAATCGCCAGGGGCTGCCCCGCGCAATCCCCGCCCCCCAGGCCGCCTCTCCGCCAATCAGCTCTCTCCGAGCTCGCCCGGCGGGTGCCGGGGGCCCCAATTGGGGGGTGCGGGGGTGCGGCGCCGGGGCGGCCCTATGGGGGCGTCCCCGAGACGGGGTCACTGCGCCGGGTCACACCGGGACCGGTTCGCACCCGTGGCCCCCAGCCCCTCCAGGCCCTGAGGACAGAGTGGGTCAGAGCAGTGGGACGCAGTGGGACACGCTGGGTGCACTGGGATGCACTGGGATGCAATAGGACGCAATGGGATGCGGTGAAAAGTGCTGGCTGCACTGGGATGTACTGGGATGCACTGGGATGTACTGGGATGCAGTGGGATGTACTGGGACGCCCTGGGATGCAGTGAGAAGTGCTGGGACGCCCCCATGTCACTCCTTGCCCCCCCCCCCCCCCAGCCCCATCAGTGCAAACATGGATGGGGGGGGTGAGAGGGTGAGGGGCAGAAAGGTCCTCCCGGTCCCCCCTCCATCCCCGAGCACAGGGTCACACAAAAGACGGGGAGGGGGGGTCTCCAATTCCCCCATAACCCCCTCTGAGCCCCCCCCCCACTACCGCCATTCACGAACAGGGACCCCCCGCGCCCCCCCCTCCGCCCCCCCCAGCACCACGCGGGGCCGCGTCCCCCGCAACCCCCGGCTGGGGGGGTCCTGTCCCCGTCCCCACTGCGGGTGGGTTGTGTTTTTTTTGTGGGGGGGGGTCGGGGAACAGGAGCTGCGCCACCACTGGAGCCCCCACTGCCGCCTCCTGGCCCTGGTGAGCTGGGAACGGGGGGGTGGAAGGGGAAAAGCCGCCGTGTGAGTGCGGGGAGGGGGGGGGGGGTCCTGGTGCTGCGGATGGTGCTTGTGCCCCCCCCCCTTCCTGCGTGCTCGCTCCATTTCTTTGCTTTGCTTTAGCCATCCTCACCACCTGCCCCCCCCCCAACAGCGTTTCTCCGTCTGAGCGTGATGGATGCAGAGGGGGGGCCGTCCGGCCCGGACCCCCCCCGGGACCCCGAGGGCACCACCACAGGTGAGCCCCCGCTCCCCTTCGCCCCAGGACCGGTCTGGGAAGCTGAGGGGGGTCCCATGCGTGAGGGTGGGGGGCGGGTGATGCAACCGTGGGGCACTCTGGGACGGGGGGGTTCCTGGAGTGCTCCAGTCCCACAGTGCGGGGGTCTCCTGGTGCCAGGGGGTGCGAGGTGCCCCCATCCCGTAGTATGGCACCGTCCTGGTCCCATAGCATGAGGACATCCACGGGATGGGGATGTTCCCATCACACAGTGTAGGAATGTCCTAATTTTGGGCTGCAGGGATGTCCCCAAGGCATGGAAGGGACAGGGAGGGGGCGGGGGGGGGGTGGGGAAGATATGGAAGAGAGATGGGAATGGCGTGGAGGGATTGGGGTTGGATTGGGGAGGATGGAGAAGAGGAAAGAAGCGTGGAGGGAATGGGAAAGCAATGAGGAAGAGGCAGAGGGGACGGGGAAGGTGAGAATGGGACAAAGAGGGGCGTGGAGGTGGGGAAGAGGGGGTGGGGGCAGTGGAAAAGGAATGGAGAAGGGGCAGAGGTCACAGAGGTGGTGGGAAAGGGGGAGAGGGGATGGAAATGGGGAGGAAAAGGGGTTGGGATGATGTGAAGGGAATGGAGAAGGAGAAGGGGACGTGGAGAAGGTGATGGAAATGGTGTAGTAGGGATGGAGTGGCTGAAAAGGGGACAGGGAAGGTGCAAAGGGAACAGGGAGAGTGCAGTGGGGATGGGGAAGGCGTGAAGGGGATGAAGAAGGTGTAAAGGGAACAAAGAAGGCACAAAGAAGATGGGGAAGGGGCGGAGGGGTTTCAGCCCCACATCGTGCAGCGCTGCCCCGCTCTCCCTGCAGCCCATCCCGGCAGCGAGGCACTGGGTCGCCCCGCAAAGCGGTGCAGGAAAGCGGCAGCAGCGCGGCCCCGGGGCAGAGCTTTGGGGCACCCGCGGGCTCTGGGGCCGCTGGAGGAGCTGCTGGGGCTGCGGGGCGGCCGCCTGCGCCCCACTATCTGCGGGGAGTGCGGGAAGGGCTTCAGCCGCAGCTCCGACCTCGTGCGGCACCGCATCACACACACCGGGGAGAAACCCTACACCTGCGGCGCCTGCGGGAAGGGCTTCAGCCAGAACTCCAACCTGGTCACCCACCAACGCATCCACACCGGCGAGAAACCCTACAGCTGCGGGGCCTGCGGGAAGCGCTTCAGCGAGAGCTCGGCGCTCATCCAGCACCAGCGGACCCACACCGGGGAAAAACCCTATTGCTGCGGGGAGTGCGGGAAGCGCTTCAGCGTCAGCTCCAACCTCATCCGCCACCGGCGCACCCACACCGACGAGAAGCCCTATATCTGCGTGGAGTGTGGGGAGGGCTTTCGCCACAAGTCCCAGCTGCGCCGGCACCAGAAGCTGCACTCGGCGTAACGGGGACACAGCTTCAGGGGTGGGGACCGTGGGGTGGGTGTGCGGTGCTGGAGCTGCCCCCAAACCCAGGAACCCCAAAAGCCGACAGGGGGAAAGCGGGACGGGGCGTTGGATGAGGGAACGTGATGGGGCGGATGGGTCTGCAGACCAAACCAATAAAAGGCGCTGGAGCCGCACCGCACGGCCGGGGTCATGCTGTGGGGCGCAGGATGGAGCTGTGCTTTGCGCAGGGTGGATCAGTGGGGATGGATTTTCCAGTTCTCCCAGTTGGAGAGTATGGTGCCGGCGGGAAGAACACCCACTCCGGGTGGCACGCGCCTGCACGCGCGGCTGGCATCATCAGGGGGGCACAGGATGGGGATTGGGGTAGGGTAGGATGGGGTGGGATGGGATTGGGATTGGGAAGGGGGTGGAATGTAGATAGATGGAGATGGGACGGGGATGGAGATGGCCATGGAATAGGGACATAGGGACACGGTGAGGGGGGGAGGAGGGGGATTAAGGCCACTGAGCACTCAGCGGGCGCTGCCCTTCGTTGCATCATTTCCAGCCACGAATTAATGGGACGGGGAAGTGCTCGGGGTCAGATCCGGAGCCGTTACACAAAGCTGGAACGCGGGGCTGGGGGAGGGGGAGGGGCTGTGCGCTTCTCCCCCCCCCCCCGTTCCCTTCCAAACCAGAGCGGCAGCCCCCGAGGAGAAAAAACGAGAGAGAAAACAAAAAACCGCCTCTCTCCCTATTGCAGTCCTGGGGGAAGAAATTATAAATAAATAAACATAAGAAAATTCCTGGGGGGAGGGGGGGGGCAGCGGTATCCTCCACCCAATGACTGCGGGGAGATCTGGGATCCCAGCATTTGCCCCCCCCCGCCTCTTGCCCCCCACCCCCCCCCATCTCCCGGCCCCGCTGCATCCGCCCGCCGCTCCCCGGGGCCGGGGGGGGGGGTCCGGGCTGCGGCTGAGACCTTCCTGTTCCCGGCCCCCCCCAGCAGCCCCCCCCCCCACCGCCGCCACCGCCGCTTCGCCGCCGCCTTCCCCCGAAGCCCCGAAACCGCTGGAAAACGCCCCAGAAGCGCTCGCCCCCCCCCCCCCCCCCTTCCAACCACCCCTCCTCCTCCTCAGCCGTGCTGCGATCCCCAGAGGTGAGTGATGCGGGGGGGGGGGGGGAGGTTGCAGTTTAGGGACCCCTCCATCTTTTCTCGCTCGGTAGAACGGGGGTGACATGACGGGGGGGAGCAGCGGGGGAGCGATTTGGGTTTCCTTTGTGCCTCGCGGCCGCCGCCCCCCCCCCCCCGGATAATAAAAGCGTCGGGGGGGTGGGAAACTGAGGCACAGAGCGGGGAGGGGGTCGGCGTTGGGGTACCCCCCCCTCCGGGCAGACCCCCATGAGCCCCAGTCCCCGGCTCTGGGGGCTATGGGCCCAATTTGGGGCTCCGGGTTTGTTGGGGGGGGTGCGGGGGGACACCTCGTGCTGTGCCTCAGTTTCTCCATTATGTGAGAGCCCTCTGCTCCCCCCCTCGGCTCCTTCTGCCCCAAACTGGGGGTACTGGGGGTACTGGGGGACAGGGCGGTGCTGGGCAGTGTTGGGGTACACTGGGAAATCATGGGGACTTATGGAGGTGCACTGGGCGAACTGGGATCTGCTCTGAGCAATTCTGTGCTGCACGGAGGAAACCGGAGGGTGCACTGGGAATCCATGTGGGTTCACTGGGGAAACTGGTGGTAAACTGGGTGGGTTTGGGGTGCACTGAGCGAACTGGGAGCTGCACTGGGTAAACCGGAGGATGCTCCAGGTGGTTTGGGGGTACGCTGGACAAACTGTGGACTAAACCGGCAGCCTCTGTGGGAGCACTGGGCTCACTGGGGAATGCACTGAGTGCACTGGGAGCTGCACTGGGTGCACTGGGAGCTGCACTGGGTGCACTGGGAGCGACACTGGGCACACTGCATTCCCACCACAACCCCTCTCCCGTCCGTCCGTCCCCGCTCCCGCAGCTCCGGGCCCCGCTCCGTCGGGAGGGGGTGGAAGGGGGGGGGGGGGTTGGGGGGTTCCGGGCCGCCCCCGCCCCTCTCTCCCCCGGCGCCGGCGCGGATCCGCCGCCGCCCCCTCGGGTCGGGCCGGGCCGGGGCGGGCGACGGAAGCGGCGGAAGCGGCGGTGGCGGCTCCGCGTCGGGACCCGGTGAGCGGGGGGGGGGGGCGGCGAACGGGACGGGGGGGGGGCGGGGGGGGCGGGATGTTGGGCCGCGGGGCTGCCCCCCCCCCCCATCCCCCGGCGCTGCCGCTCCGTCAAAATGGCCCCGACCGCCGCCCGCAGTGCCCCCCCCCCCCCCGCTCCCCTCCCTCTGCCGCATCGCTCCGAGCGGGGCTGTCCCCCCCTCCCCGGGTCCATGTGTTTCCCCAGCCCGGTTCGCCCCCCCCTCCCCGCCTCCTTCTCCCGGGATCCGTTTCCCCCCCCCCGCTAAGATCCGGTTCCTCCTCCCCGTATCCGGTTCTCCACCGGTTTCAGACCCCCCCCCCCCTCCCCAACCCCCCGGATCCAATCCCCCATACCCCGGTATGATCCCCCCACCCCCTATCCCTCGATCCAGTTACCCCCCCCCTCCCTTATAGGATCCAGTACCACCCCCTCGGATCTGCCCCTCCCACAGTTCTGTCCACTCCCATCCAGGATCCGTGTCCCCCCCCCCCCGCCCCTTGTCGTGGTCGAGTACATCAATGGATTGGGGGGTTCAGGTACATCATTGCTCCCCCCCCCTTGGTCCCCAGGCTGTCACCACCTGTGCCTCCTCATCCCCTGATCTGTGCCGCTGTCCCCTTGGAGCCGCTGACGTCCCCAGAGTGGAGGTGAGGAGGGGGACAGGAAGGGGTGGGGGGGCACAAGGGGACATGGGGGGGCACAAAGGGACCACAAAGGGACTGTAGTGCTGCACAAGGGGCCGGGAAGGTGGTAGCACACGCAGATCTGCAGCACAAAGGGATGTGGGGCATCACTGAGGGATCTGGGGGAGGGGGGGGGGGCACAAAAAGGGATTGGGGGGGCACAGGAAGGGGACTTTTGGGTGGGACAAAGGGATTGGGGGAACAAAGGGGGGGATTAAGTGGAGCAATGGGATTTGGGGTGGCACGATGGGACCTGTGGTGGTACAAAAGGGAGGGGTGGGGGGGTCTTGTGCTGAGCTGAGTTCTGGGTGTCCCCCCAGACTCCCCTGGCTGCCCCCATGGAGCAGGATGAGCCCTGTGTGGTGGATCTCCAGGACCCGGAGGAGGAGGGCATGGTGCGGAGGGTCTGCATCGGTGAGGAGGGGGTACGGCGGGCACGGGGGTGGGAGACAAATAGCCCCGGGGGGGTGGGATCAAAGTTGGGGGAAAACAGCCATAAAAGAGGGGCTGAGACACTCCTGACGGGGGGCTTACGGCCCCAGGGGGAGCTCAGTGAGCGCCAAGGAAGGACAAATGTCCTCGGGGGTTCCCAGCCACCTCCTCAGCCTCTCCCTCCGCCCCACAGTTGACGATGGCATTGTGAGCGACTGCAAGGAGGAGGTGCTGCCACAGGAGATCATCCAGAGCGTCATCCCCCCACTCCCCCTGACCCCCAAGGGAAAGAAGCGTGGGGCAGTGGGGGGCCGCGGCGCTGGGGGCTCAGCCATGGGGGGCTACGGTGAGGAGGAGCAGGAGGGCGGCGGGGGGCGGCTGCGGGGGGGCCGCCAGCGCCCGTTTATCTGCAACGAGTGCGGGAAGAGCTTCAGCCACTGGTCCAAGCTGCTGCGGCACCAGCGGACTCACACCGGGGAGCGGCCGAGCACGTGCGGGGAGTGCGGCAAGAGCTTCAGCCAGAACTCGCACCTGGTGCAGCACCGCCGCACGCACACCGGGGAGAAGCCGTACCGCTGCGGGGACTGCGGGAAGAGCTTCAGCTGGAGCTCCAACCTCATCCAGCACCAGCGCATCCACACCGGGGAGAAGCCCTACACGTGCGGGCAGTGTGGGAAGAGCTTCACGCAGAGCAAAAACCTCATCAAGCACCAGCGCACCCACTCGGGGGCCCGGCCCCACCGCTGCGGGCAGTGCGGCCGTGGCTTCGCGCAGAGCACCAACCTGCTGAAGCACCAGCGGGTGCACGCCGCCTGCAGCCAAGCGCCCGCCTGCCCCGAGTGCGGGCTGAGCTGCTGCGACGGGGCCGAGCTGGAGCTGCACCGGGCGCAGGCGCACGGCCACGAGCCCTACATCTGCGTGGAGTGCGGGGACAGCTTCGCCAAAAGCGCCACGCTCAAACGCCACAAGCGCGTCCACAAACCGGTCTTCATGCACTGAGCTGGGGGGGACGCCCCGCCCGGGGACGGACTGGCTCAGGATACGAGCCCCGGACCATGAGCCCGCGGTGAACGTGTATGGTCGGACCCTATAGATGTATATAGTGTGGGGTGGGGGTGTGTAGGGTAGAAGCAGCGCCGTGCTGCCCACGAGGCGAGGGGCCGGGATGTGGGGCGCGGTGGGACAGCTGTAGAATAAAGCACTTCTGACTGGGGGCACGTGGGTGAGTTGTGTTGGGAGGCAGGGGGGGACACAGCTATGTCCTCATCCCATGGCACAGGGTGGAGGGGCTGGGAGTGATGCCTCAGATCATGTCACCCCACTCTTTGGGAGCAGGACCCCGAGCCCCACAGTTTGAGAAGCAGCAAGTAGGGCAGTGGGCCGTACCCACGTCTCGTTTATTCTGTGTGCCGGCAGCAGCAGCACGCTGCTTAACAAGGGGAAGGTTTGGCTCGAGCTTTGCATCGTGGCGCTGCACGGCTTCGGTGTGGAGTGACCGGACAGGGAGTGTGGGGACAGCACAGGGGCAGAATGCCCCGTGTCCCTGCAGTGTTCTCAGGTCCACTCCCCAGTGCGATGTGGAGGAAGGCAGGTGCCACAGCTGAAGGTTACGCCTTGGTGGTGGCCCCCTGCGGTGTCCCCAGGGCTGTCAGCTGCTGGATTTTCTGGCTCATCATCTCCATCACAGCTGTGGGAAGAGGCACTGGGGTGGTGAGGGGCCACCGATGGCCCCAAGTGCGGAGCCACAGCAGTGCTGGCCTTACCCTGCTTCATGGCGTGCTTCTCCTGCAGCGCGGGCTGGATCTTCTCCATCTGCTTGGTCAGGAAGTCGATCTTCCGCTTGAAGAACTCTCGGGCATCATCTGCAGTCTGAGCAGAGGGCAAAAGCGGCGCTGAAACTCTGTGGGCCCCCCCGGAGGCAGCCCTGCGTGTCACCCACCACCAACAGACAGCTGTTCCAGGGCCAACCCTCACCACCTGCACACCGCAGCGCAGCCCCTGGGTGTGAAAAGACAGCCAGCAGCCCTGGGAGCTGCGATCCCCTCCCCAGGCTCAAAACTCACACCCTGAGTGCACCATGGGGAAGCAGCAGCAGCGGGAGCAGCAGCAGCTTGCCCGTGCCCTGCGGCACAAACGGGCGGAGCTGCTCCAAAGGGAACGCACTGCATTTGCCAAACTGCCCTGCGGCCATCTGGGTGCACACCCCTCACCTTCTCCACGTAGTAGCCAGTTCCAACATCGATCAGCACACGCTCAACATCTGAGAGCTTCCCCGGGACATACATCTGGCAGGGGCGGTCAGGGAAAGTGGGGAGCTGGGATGGTTAAGCAACTCTGGGAGCAAAGCTCAGCAGAGCCAGGGCAGAGCCCGAGCACCAGCAACGCTACGCGGGTTTGTGATGGATCAAAGGCACTGAGGGCTGGATCTGCCGACCCTAAAGGCCATGGAGGTGTTAACAACGTGGGGCTACGGGGACCACAAAGGATACAGAGCTGGTGAGCGGTACCAGCAGGTCCTTCCCTGCAGAAGAGCAAGCAGAGACACGTGAGTGCTGGGGCAAGGGGAGCCCCCAGGGCCAAAACACAACCCGGAGCATCTGGGATGGGTATTACAGTCACGTCTGTCTCCCAAGCCACAGGTAATTTGGGGTAGTAAAGCCAGGAAGGAGGGGAGCAGTGCCCTGCAGCCTCGCGGAGGTCCCACTTGCCTTCATTGCTTTTGTTGAGCACGTTGAGGCAGTCCTTGGCTTCCACGTACTTGGTCTGCACCACCTTGAGCTGAGCGATGGAGGACGAGAGGAACTCCACCTCCTGGGGAGAGAGCGCGGCCCAACGGCGGGGGAATGGAGGGGACCCCAGGACTGAGCGATCCCGGTGCGGGGGGAACTCAGGGTCCCTTCAGCGGCAGGAGGGGACGGGGAGCGGCCCCGGATCTCACACGGGGAGAGCAGGGCAGCGCCGCGCAGCCCCCGGGGACGGGCGCGGGGTGCGGGAGGCGCTGTTTGGGGACACCCCACCCCGGAACGGCCCGGCCCCACGCGAAGGCCCCACCTTCCCCCAGGACCCACGGCCCGGCTCGTCCCACGCCGCGCGGCTCGGTCCCCACCCCCCCCGCCTCGCTCCCCCCCCCCACCTGCTCCAGTTGGCTCTTGAGCACCTCCAGCTGCGGCAGCGGCAGCTCCGCCACATTCACGGCCTGCGCCATCTTGGGCCGCCGCGCCGCTCTGACCCCGCGCCTCCGCTCTCGGTGCGCCGCCGCACAGCGCCCCCTGGCGGCCGGAGGGCGGCACCACCACCGCGGCGCAGCCCCAGCGCTCCCCCCCCCCCCCCCCAAAAATAAAGCATCAGGGATCCCCAAAGGTCGCAGAGCATCTCCCTGCAAAAGAAGGGTCCAAAGGCCGGAATCCCATTATTTCTCAGCTGCATCCCAAAACGAGGGGACAATACCCATACGACAGCCACCAGGAGCTGGGAACAAAAATGATAGTGCAAAAGAGAAGAAGCGGGGGGAGGGGTCGAGTCACCCCCGCCCCGAACAACCGCAGAAAGGCCACGTTGCGTAAGAATAGCTTTATTAGTTCTGAACATAAAGAAGACAGCAATTAAAATAAGTTAGGAGACAAACAGAGCCCCATGACTGTGTGTGCCATGGGGGTTCGGTGCCCACCCCCCCTCTGCATCACTGCAGGAGCACTGGGAGGCCATAGGCCACGGGGGCAGCGCCGATGAGGTGCGGCAGGCGGGGGGCACTCCGGGCCTCAGATACATAGCAGAGGAGGGGGGCCCCGGGGGGAGCCCCCAGCCAGGCCCGCAGCAAAGCCTCGGCATAGCGGTCAATGTCGCGGTCGGTGACGTCCCATAGGTTGCCCAAAACGAGGGGGCTGTGGGGAGCACAAGGTGGGGGAGCAGGTCAATGCCCGGCTCCTCTCCGAGCCCAAAAGGGAGAAATCAGGAAGAAAAAAAACTAACAGGTTGAGATCATGGGGAGGAGACCCCCGTCACAGCTTAACCACCACAGGCAAAACCAAGTGGAATTAGGGACGACGGAGCCGGTGCCGATGGAGCACCCGCTACTCACCAGCCCGCCATGATGTACTTGAGCACGATGCCAGTTCCCTCCAGGTTGCCACGCACAGCGAGCGCAGCACTGCTGCAGCCGAACAGCAGAGTGACAGCACGGCACTGCAGCTGAGCGATGGCCTGCCCGTCCAGCAGGCGTGCGCCTGCACCGTGACCCGCATAGCTGGGAGGGAACGGAGTGGGGTGAGAGAGGTGGAAGGACACCCAGCCCACCCCCCACACAGACATCCGGTGCCCAAACCGCAACCCCCAGCATCCCCAGCACTCACATGTAGAGATCATGCTCCAGCAGAGCTGCCTCCATCTGCTCCCGGCTGGGGATGGCTCCTGTCACCCCTCTCCAGCCCGGTTCACTGTGAGTTGGGAGGTGAGAAAGGTGGGAGTGTGGATGCCCCCCGCCCTCCCATCCCCTGCACCTGGGTTCCACTCACCTCTCAAACCAGCTGCGGAAACGCTCCTCAGTGCCCGAGAGATTGTTCTGAGGGTTGAGGATGTAGAAGGTCCTGCGGGGGTCAATGCCGCGGCACAGCACCGAGCTCGGCTGCTGCTCCAGGGTAGGACAGGAGGGACAAAAAGGAGAGTGAGAAGTCAGCTTCAGCCCACCCATGGGGGTACTGAGCCCCACACAGAACTGGGTTCCCCCACTCTCTCACCTTCTGTGCCAGGGTGTAGCTGAGGACGAAGCGCAGGGACGGGAGCCGGGTGACGGGCAGGGTCCTGAGGCACTCCATGCTCTCCCAGGGCAGCTTCTGCAGGTGCTGCAGGAGGAGGAGGAGGAGGAAGGTGAGAGCAAGGCAGCAAGCAGCAGAGCCACACGAGCAGCGGCAGCACTGAGATCTTACTTTATCCAGCACCAGAATGACAGAACCGCTGGGCTCCTGGGTGCTGTTTTTCTGCTTCTTCAGGGCCTCTTTCAAGAGGAGCTGGGCTCTGCTGGGCTGGGCTGGGCACAGCCCCACAGCCAGGGCTCGCACATCAGCAGGGCCGAGGAGTGCAGCAGCATTCAGCACCACCTGCAGCAAGGGACAGGCGTGAGCCGGGGTGGAAGCTCATCTCCCATCCCAACCCCAAACCCCAGGAGCTCCTCACCTTGAGCAAGGACGGGTCCTTGCCCTGCCAGCCACACTGCTGCAGCTGGGCACATAAACGGGCAGCTTTCTCAGCCAGCAGGGGATCCTGAGCTGATGGGAGCAGTGCTGCCTTCCAGCAGCCCAGCACCTGTGTCTCCAGAGTCTCAATGAGGTTCTGCAAGAGATCACGGGGAGTCACGGGCAGTCCAAGGCCCCCAGAGGTGTGGGCATAGGGTCCACTATACATTTCGATGCTCAGAGGGCTGGAGCACCCTTCCTATGAAGAAATACTGAGGGAGGTGGGACTGTTCAGCCTGAAGAAGGCTCCAGGGATACCTCACTGCAACCTTTCAGTATTTACAAGGAGATTATAAACAGGAAGATAACTTTTATCACAAGTAGATAGTTGTAGATTAAGGGGGAATGTCTTCAAACTAAAATAATGGAGATTTAGGTTGGATGTGAGGAAGAAACTCTATCCAGAGAGCAGAGAAGCCCCAGCACTGCAGCCCAGGGAAGTGTGGGCACCCCATCCCTGGTGGTGCTCAGAGGGCAACCTGAGCCGGTGGCTGACATCAGCCCACGGCAGGGGCTGGGTGGGCCTCCTCCAACCCAACCATGCTATGATTTTATGACTGCCTGCCTTCATCCTGCGGTCCAGCTCGAAGCGCCACAGCCACCAGTCCCGCTTGTCAGTGTAGTTGCTAGTTTCCTTCTGATCCTTCTGGATGGAGTCAAAGTCTCTCAGCACCGAGCTCAGAGGGGTCTGGAAGATGACAGGAGCTGTGATCTCAGCCCTGGCCTCATCCCTGCTGCTCCACACCCAGCTTTCCCCTCACCTTGGAGTGTGCAGTTGGGATCCGGACAGTGATGGGAGTGCTGCCCCTCTCCAACCGCGTCAGCAGCAGCGTGTC
Source organism: Callipepla californica brunnescens (assembly GCA_023055505.1). Classification (NCBI taxonomy): domain Eukaryota; kingdom Metazoa; phylum Chordata; class Aves; order Galliformes; family Odontophoridae; genus Callipepla; species Callipepla californica. Next base: position 125,902 of record JALIRH010000204.1, on the reverse strand, counting down.
CCCCATGGAGGAGGGTTGGATGCTCACCAGGGTCAACACACACACGGTCACCCCTGAAAAAGTCACCCACAGACCTTCAGGTCAGCCCTGAGGGTTTCAGGCATCAGGCAGCACACCATGGGGCTCTGTTAGGCTCCATCCTCACCATCTGGGATCTGCTGCAGCTGCTCATGGAAGCTGGCGCACTCCTGAGACCCCAGGACCGTGGGGCTGAAGCTGAAGAGGGCCTGGATCTCATTGAGGTGGTGGCGGTGTGAAGCAGCATCCTCATCCTGCAGGGACAGCCCTTGGAGCTGCTCAGCCACATCTGCCACTGACTTCTTCTCCTTACTACAAAGGCAATCAGGGAGGAAGGTCACCCCCGAACCACTTCTGCTCACTGAGCCCCTCCCCAGCGATGCTCCTGCAGGGAGCTGCGGGACCTACTGAAGCTTCCTGTGGACAATGCTGAGCAGCTGATGGCGCGTGGTGACCGAGACAGACTCGGACAGCAGGTAGGCAGTGGTGATGGGGTCCTGATCACCCGTGGCCAGAGCCAGGAGCTGGCAGAGCTGGCTGTACAGTGTGCCAGGTGGGCAGTGGCTGATGCAGCTGAAGGCAGATTTCAGGAGCCTGCAGGCTGTGTCCAGTGAGGAGGTGTCTGGAAGGGACAAAGCAGCAAATTTGAATCAGGCAGAGAGGCCTGTGATGACCCTGGCACTCCCTGTGCTGTTTTCAGAGACTCAATTTGGTTGGAAAAGACCTCTGAAGTTGTTAAGTCTGACTGTTAACCCATCACTGACGAACCCACCACTACACCATGTCCCTCAGCATCCCCATCTTAAAAACCTGCAGGGATGGAGACTCATTTTCCTGGGCAGCTTGTTTCCACTCTTCCCCCTTTCTCCCCCCTCTCTTCTCTTTTCTCCCAAATCAGTTTCGCCCACACACCACCCACAGTTCCCCACTCCCAAAACCTTCCCCGCAGCGCTGTGTTTGCTCACCATCCTCAGCAGGCAGCACGTCGTGCAGGGCACTGAGGCACAGGGGCTCCATACTGCCCAGCCTGTGCTGTACCAGGTTGTCACTGTCGGCCTCCTGCCACAGTGCCTCGAGCTCCACATCCGCACCCTCCTGCCTGGGTTGCATCCTGCCTGCAGGATGAAGCAGAGCCACTTGGTCCCCTTGCTGGGGCCAGCAGGGACAATGTGCAGCTTGGGGTGCACAAAGGCTCCCAGCAATCCCGTTCCCTTTCCCCAGATCACCCTTGGCTCCATCCTCAGAGGCCTGGAGTAGCCCCAAGCTGGCGTCGAGTTGCTCCTCCACTTCTTCCTCCTCTTCAATGGATCTTAGAAGCTCCCAGTCCTTATCCCCTTCCCAGCTCGGAGCCCTGTGTGCCACCCGCTCCTTCTTCTCTGTGCCTCCAACCCTGCATCCCCTCCGGGGCTGAGCACAGCTCCCACGGCCTCTGCCCGTAGTGGAGGAGCTCAGCTGGGAGCCGTCGACCTCCACACACTGGGGGAGCAGGGCTCTCTTTGAGTGGGACGCTGACTGCGGCGTCTTGCAGCTGGGAACGGGCGCTTTGCTGGGGACAGGGCTCAGCACTGATTTGGGACCCTCGGTGTCACTGTCATCGCTGAATGTCACCTACAGCAGAGGGATAGGGAGGTGGAAAGGCTACACCCGGCATCTGGGGCTGCCCAGCCTCCTCCGGCCCCACTTACCGGCAGGCGGGACCTGGTTTTCCCACGGACTTTGGGTGCTTTTAGGAGCCTTGACTTGCTGAGTGGCGGAGAGGGCTCAGTGAACACAGTGAAGGGAGCCCTGGGGCGAAGGAGCATTGCAGTCCCACGGGTGCACGCCTTGGTTGCAGGACGGGACTTCTGGCGTGGGGTGCAGGGCAATGCTGTCCGGATCACGATGGGGGGCACCTCAGTGTCTGAGGCACCGAAAGCAAAGACATCGTTGGTGCCTGTGTTCTTTGCTTTCTGGTTCTTCTTTCGTCTAGGTTTACGTGCAGGGGATGCCACAGAGTCCCGTGAATGTGCTTTGCTGCGGGGACACAAGTTGGAGCGTGGGGTGCAGGATGTTTTCACAGTCTGACTAACAGCAGCGGGCAGCTCCGCATCAGAATTGCTCACAAGAGAGGTATCAGCATCTGCCACCGATGGGAGCTTTGCTCTCTGGGTCTTCTTGGCTTTGGGTTTAAGCACAGGTGTCGCTGGGGTTGCTGCTTTGTTTTTAAGCTTCTTCAGTTGAGCTTTGTCCATCGTGGGTGCAGTGGGGCTAGGTGGGGCTGGCTGCCAAGACCAAGCAGAGGCAAAGATTGTGTTCACAGAGCCCCCGTGCCTGGTGGCCAAGCGGCAAAGAGTGGTCGTGGCTTTGGCGAGCAGCACGCTGGCCTTGGAGACCCCCAGGCTGGGCAGGTGGGGGCTGCAGGATGCGAGGAAGGACAGACCGACTTCCAGCTGCTCTTCCAGCTGCTCCTCCAGCTTCTCCTCAGGCCAGGGACCAGCCAGGCTGTGAAGGGCCAGCATGGCATAGCCGGTGGCCACCAAATCATCCAGCAGCTTCAGTGCAGGCACGTTGTGACCAGTGCCCAGTTTGTCTCGCAGCAGGACAGCGAAGCGAGGGGCTACAATGCTGCAGCGCTGCAGGGTGGCCTGGATCAGCCCCAGCCCATCAGCAGTGCTGCCGGCCGCCAGCTCGCCCCACGCACAGGAGAGCATCCAGCGGAGGCAGATGGATGACAGGGTCAGGTCGGAGCACAGCCAGCAGGGGCAGGCAGCGGGGTGGGCGAGGAAGGCAAGCCTCTTCTTCCTCTTGGGTTTCAGTTGCGGAGAGGAGCTGAGGTCACCTGCTTTCTCCAAGCTGTTCACCACGGCCACCAACTCCAGTGCAGGGCCCTTCAGAAAGCCCTCGTCTTCCCCAAGGGGCTCAGAGCCCTCCTCCTGCTGCTTCCTATCTGCTGGTTTGCCCTTCCTGGGCAAGATCTTCATGGGACCTCGCTGCTTCTCATCAGCCTCAAACTCTGCAGGTAGAGGTGATGGAGGTTTGGGAAGCAGCCCCCTATTTGCCCCAGCCCCAGAAGCAGCCATGAATGAGCTCCTAGCAAGGCTGGGGAGCATTTTGCTCCCTGTGCCCCTCCCTTCTTCCAGCCTGGAGCAGGGACTCACCAATGCCTGACTCCAGCATGAACAGAGCCTGCTGCAGGTTCCAGTGGCTCAGCTCCAGCTCACTGTGCTGCAGCTCCAGCTGAGCCTTCAGCACCAGGAAGGAAACACACCTCGGGGGGGAAAAAAAACAGCCCTCAGAGCCCCAAAAAGCCACAGCCCCATTCCCAGTGCTGTTCAGTTTGAACTTCTGAGCTATCTCCTGTATAACATTCCCCAGGACAAACATCAGAGGAGCTGCTTGCTCCAGACACAGAAGGACATCTCCCTGGCCCAGGGACGGGGCCGTCCCCATCCACGGTCACTCACCATCGGATCGCCTGCAGTTTCACAGCCAGCTTGATGGCCTCCAAGCAGAAGGCTTTGGCTTTGCACGTCACCTCCATCCTGCTGAGGAGGACCACCAGGCGTTCCGAGCAGCCCAGCACCTCAGCCAGCACTTGCCACTTCTGCAGCACATTATCTCCTGCCAGGAAGAACACGAGGGTGACAAAGCTGCTCCTCCCAAGTGAGACAAAAGGAGCCCATGTGTCCTTTCAACTGCTTCGTAGCCCACACCACCTGTCCACTCACCGCAGTCCATGAACTGGATGTCCACTGTTGACTTGTGGGAGCCCAGCGGGTCGCTGCCCATCAGGAGAAGGAGGATGCTACGTAACAACTTGTGGGCTTCGCTCAGAGCAATCTCAGGCGTCCTCCACCCTGCATGAGAGCTGCCATGGGCACCGGTGCCCATTTCCTGGCACAGAACCCAGCTATCCCTTCCCAGTCCCAAAAGGGTTGCGCAGCGTTTTGCCTACAGTCTGGTGCTCGGGGGGGAGGGTTTCCAGCACCTCGGGGGCTCACCCTGCATCAAGATGTGCTGCAGGAACTCTGGTGAGAGCTGTGCGGGAGGCAGGCTCAGGTAGGTGGCGGTCAGCTGCAGGACTTGTGCTTGCAGCATATACCAGGCCTTGGCAGTCTTCTGCAGAGCCGGGTTCTGGAGCACCTCCAGCAAGAGGGCAGTGCCATCCTGGATCTGCAGAAGGCAGCGGAGGAAGAAAGTCACCATCTGTGGTCCAGGGAGCCTCAGTGGATAAGGTGGGCTCAGGTCAGCAGCAAGAGGCATTGAGGACTGCCAGGCAGAGCTGCCAAGGTCTCCTCTTGCCTCCCGACACTGCGGCTGTGGCAAAGAAGGGCTCTGAGGGTGACTCACGCGGTGGCTGATGCAGTACAGCTGGCTGCGGAGCACAAGGCAGGTCTGCTGCAGCAGCAGGAAGGAGTCACTGCCCCTGTCTGCTTTCTGCAAACACGACTCTGTCTCTTCCAGGAAGAGCTGGAAGGCAAGAGGTCAGCGTGAGGGCTGTGGCTGCAGAATCAGCTGAGCTGCCCCCTGGCCCCCCCTCCACAAGGGGCTTGCCTTGGCATAGCTGGGGCACTCCAGCTGAAGGAGCAGTTTGGTGACCTGGCAGAGAGCTTTGGCTGTGCCCAAATTGTCCCCAAGAGCGTTGCACAGGGCTCGCAGCAGCAGGTAGCTCTCCATGGCTTGCAGGGGCTGGAGGCAGGAAAAACCCACATTATGATCAGGGATTACACCAGGGAGACAACGCTGTTGTGCTGCTGAACCCTGCACAGCCCCAGCAGTGTTACCTTGTCCATCAGCCTGTAGAGAGCTGCAGCAACGTGAAGGGAGACCATGGTCTGCTCCAGGCTGCGCACAGCTGGGATGCCCTGAGACGTCAGCAGCTGCTTCCATAGGGCTAAGGCATCATCCAGGCTCTTGGACTGAGCTGTGGGCACAGCAATGGGACTGAGCAGCTTTGTCACAGCACCAAGCCACCACCAGCATCACCACTGAACACCACCACCTCCCCTTCCTTGGGGGGTACCTCACTCCCAGCCCAAATCCAGGCGCCCCAGAGGAGCCCTTCTGACAGCACAAAGGGCCCAAACCCGCTATGCTCTCACCCAACTCTGTCACCAGGTTGAAGGAGATGCCGCAGTTCAGGAATGCGTCCTCCCGCAGCCTGCTTTCGTAGTTGAGATCATTGGGCTCGAAGTCTTCCAGACTCTTCTGCCCCAGAGCTTTGACTCTCTGCTCCCTTGCTATGCCCTGCAGCAGGTTACAGGCAGCAATGACGCACATTAAGGGGCACTGAAAAACGCGGGGGCACCTGTGGGCAGCCATGGGTGCCCCCACACACCTCCTCCAGCTTGGACTCCAGGGTGCAGATGTAGAGCCAGAGCAGAGCCTGCGCCCGATCGTCGAGGAGCTGCTCACAGTTCTCAGCATTCCTGGGCACTGAGTCCAACAGCCGCAGGGCTTCATACACAGAGTCCAGCGCAGAGCTGCCAGGGAGGAGAGCTGAAACACGGCCTCGTGCCCCCAGAATGCATTGTGAAAAGACACCCAACACCCAAACCACCTCAAAAGCAGCAAGCACCAGAGCAATACTACTTCAAGCCCTCACTACTCCAACCCCCTAAATCCCACCAAGGTCCCCCCCAGGCTCCATGGGGGTCTTGCAGGGACATGGGACAGAGCACAGCACTCACCAGTTGGTCTGCTGGGCGTAGTTGTGGTAGCACAGGACCTGGGCCAGCTCCACCAAGCCGGCAGCGCGCTCGTGCAGGCGGCCGCTCTCCTCCGAGCAGATCTCCAGCAGGTCGCACAGCACGTTGTAGCGCTCCTGCCCCGTGTCGGCGCGGATGCTCTTGTACGCCTTCAGCTCGGCAAAGAGCACGGCCACCAAGGTCTCCGTGTCCAGGTGGTGAGCAGACAGCTCTTCCTTCAGGGTCCTGGGGGAACAGGGGCTGCATGGGGACTCTGCAGAGCTCCAGGAGATCATTTTAACCACAACACTGCAGCACGGTCTGGGCTGGAAGGGATCTCAAAGCCAGGCTCTGTCCCCTTCTTCCTTACAGCCCCAATTTAACCCTGAGGTTGCTCTCCCCAGAGCCTTCTCCAGGCTGCACAGCCACAGCTCCCTGAGCCCTTAGCAGCATGGGAAGCACAGCACAGCCCTCCACACACAGGGCAGCACTCTCCCCCACCTCAGCCGCAAGTCCTCCGCTCCCTGCTTCACACCATCTGTTTTCACCCGGACCCAGAGGCCGATGGGCTCCACCAGCAGTTCCCTGATGCGGCCCCGCAGTGACAGCAGCCACTGCACACAGGATGCCAGCGCGCGCTCAAGCCAGCCCAGCTTGCGGTAGCTCTCCACCTGCAACCTGAAGCATCTGTGCAGCTGCAGAGGGAGCACAGAGTAGCAGCTTCAGCACCTGCTCACCTGCTGAGCCCCTTCCTCTTCTTTGCTCCTAAAGCACCACACAGCTGCTCACCTTTTCAGGGGTGATCTCTGGGAATCTGAAGGCATCTATTGACTTCAGCCTCTCGCAGAGGAGCTCAGAGATGGAGCTGGCTTCTTCATGAAGGTTCTGGCTGTAGAAGATGTATGCCAGCTTAAATGTGCATGATGCTGTTGAGGGGAAAAATGAATACTGAAGACACATTGGACAGGGACTGTCCCACTTGCCCCTCTCCCAGGAGTGGATCAGGCCCTCTGGTCACAAGTGCTGGGAGGCAGAGGGGCTCTCCCCACTTGGTATACAAGCAGAGGAAGGTGCTGAGCTGTGTGTGACCACGTTTGCCCCAAGTGATGCCAAGGAAGGAGGCTCGGTGCTGTGAGGACACTGACCAGTAATGTCAAGGCACTTGGCTTGCTCGCCCTGGGGAAGTCCCTCCAGAGCCTCCAGCATCTGCGTCACAGTGTCCTGGCAGCCTGACGTCAGCTGCTTCTGCCCCCGCCACTCGGCCACCTGCAAAGGACAGTCAGAGGGATGGGGTGCGTATGGAGAGCCCCCTGGAGACCATGGAAACAGCCCCAGGGCAGCTCCAGCAGCCGCCGTGAGCCCCACCAGACACTGTCTGCACCACCACCCGTACCTGGGAGGAGCGGAAGGTGTCACAGGCAATGCTGGTGAAGAGCTGGAGGCTGTGGTACAGCAGCTGCTTCAGCACGAGCTTCTGCTTCACGCTGTCAGGAGGAATCTGAGAGAGAAAGGATGAAGTCAACTGCACTGCCACAACAGCAGTGGGACTGGTGGGGACAGGGACACTGCTGCCAGAGATGCACCCAACAGGAGAGCCCTCGTTACCCTGCAGCCTTACCGTGCCCAGCAGCTGGCTGAGGATGCGGCAGTACCCCTGCACAAAGGTGCAGAGGTAGAGTGCATCCTCCCGAGGCAGTGGCTGCTGCTGGCTGCTCCTGGCATGCTGACTGATGGATGTGATGATGAACTGGCAGCCCTCAGCCAGCACCCTGAGGAAGTGCCCCGAGGCCTCCGCTGCACCACCCAATGCTGACACCGCCTGTGCCAGGGCCGGCCCCACCGAGCACATGTTCTTGGCTAGCGCTTGGCTCAGCTGCATGCCAGCATCCAGCAGGGCCAGGGCCTTGCTGAGCGATGCATCAGAGACTGAGGAGTTGCCCAAGAAGCTCCGTGCATCCCTCACCACTGCCTCTGCCTCCTCGTAGCAGCCGCTCTTGCAGAGCTGCCGGCACTGCTCCAGCGCCAGCTCCAAGAAGCAAAGGGCACGGGGCAGGAAGGGCAGACATGTTATGTCCTTGCGCAGAGAGGTCAGGAGGCGGGAGAGGGTGGTGGCCAACACCTGCTGAGCGGTTTGCGAGGTGAAGAAGGGCGGCTCCAGGGGCAGCGCAGCCCCCTCCTCATCCTTCAGCAGCAGCAGGAAGTGCAGGGCCCGCACACGGTCCCCCACTGTCGCCGACGCACTCCACAGCACGCAGAAGCTGCTGTGGGCAATGGCACCGAAGTCAGCACACAGATCATGGCTGCGGCGGTGAGCACAGAGCTGAGCGTAGAGCAGCTCCGCTGCACGCCTGCGGGCATCACAGTGACTGCGGACTGCCGCATTCTTCAGCAGATGGTAGAGGATCTTCTCCAGGTACAGAGGTGTCGGAGGAGCAGTGGCGGCAGTGACGAAGCCCCTGCAGGCCGCCTCGGCCAGCGCCAGCAAGCTGGTGGCATGATTGAGGCAGCAGCTCGGCTCTGCCAGGTGCTGAACACAGGCACGCAGGATTCGGTCACACACTGAGCTCTGAACACTGCCCGGCACCGCTGCACTGCAGGAGAGGCTTTGCTGGAAGGGTGTGGGGGGGAAGGGGGGAAAAAAAAGGACATTAATGTCTGACTGGGGGTCACACAGCAACAAGGTGAGACCTTCCCCTTCTCCCTCAGCTCACCGACAGCTCTGTGAGCAGCTCCTCCGTCCCCTCGGAGCTGGCGGTGCGGGACACAAAGTTCATTCCTTTGAGGCGCTTCATGGCAGCGCTGGGGGGTGCAGACGTTGGCTGGAAGGGGGGCACAGGTGCCCCACTGCTTGCAACCCAAGTTGAGCTTCCCTTTCCCCTACAGCTCAAACCCCACGGCTGAAGGGCAGCTCACAGCCCACCCCACATCTCCTCTTAAGAGCCCTCAGGTATCAGACCTCTCCCACCCCCAAACCCATTCCTTAGGGTGCGCACACATATCCCCCCCACCACATCGCGATCCTCCCTGCAGGACCCCCCCCCTCCAGTCCCAAGGAGCGCAGCCCCAACCGCAGCCCCACTCCTACACCGTCCGGAGCCTGAAGCCCTGAGCCCCAGATACTCACACCGCCCCTTCCATGGCCCCCTTAAATTCCACCCGTCCAATACCGCAGCCTCCAACTCCTCCTTCTAAGTCCCCAGGGACCGCAGGGCCCCTCTACCCCCTCACTCCCCACCTCCAGGCCCCGCAGGGACCCCGAGCCCCGGACTCACGCACCCCGAGCCCCGGACTCACGCACCCCGAGCCCCGGACTCACGCACCCCGAGCCCCGGACTCACGCACCCCGAGCCCCGGACTCACGCACCCCGAGCCACGGACTCACCCCCGGCCTCACACCGCCGCCGCCGCCGCCTCCAACTGAGCGCAGCCGCGCCGCGCGCCCTATTCAAATATTTCCCGCAGCCAATCAGCGCGCAGCGCCGCGCGGGGCACGCCGGGAACCGTAGTCCTGCGCCGCGCGGGGGGAACTGCGCCCGGGAATGGGGGAGGGGGCGCGGCCCGGAGCGCGGGGTCAGCGCGGGCGGCGGGACCGCGCGGCTTTACGGCCCGGGAGGGTTAAGCAGCGGCGGAGAGGACGGGAAAGGAAAACGCGGCAGAGCACGAGGGCCGCGCCGCCGGCCGTGGGACCGCGCCGCCGGGCCTGACCCTCCCCTGCGCTGCGGTGTCCTTGGGGCTCCGCGGTTATCGGCGCTGCTCCCACCCCACACCGCGGCACAGACGGACCCGGGGGTGGAGGAGGGGCGGCGGTTATCGGAGCCGTCGTCCTCCGGAGCGGCTCCCGCGGTCCGCGGGGCCCCTCAGCGGCGGAAGGGTTAAGGCCGTTGTGTCGGGGGCGGCCGCGAAGGACCAACGGCGGACCATGGCTGAAAGAACCGGGGGAGGTGGAAGAGCACCGCATGGGGCCGCGGGTGCGGGGCGGACCGCAGGAAAACGGGTCGGGGAATGTCACGCTATGTGTAACAGACGCCAAACTACAACCCGTGAGCGGTCGGCCGGGGGAGAAGTTTTGGAGAGCCGCCCCAGCGCCGCTGGAGGATCTCCTCCTTAACCGGAGATGTCACTCACTGTGGAATTTCTGTCTATATCTTTGGGGTGCGATGAATATGCATGTGCTATACCTTTAAATATGTATTCATTTCTCTCTTGTTTGGTGGAGAGATCCCCCATGCACCCAGCCCTGTGATAAAGGGAATGCCTACTTGACATATTTCATTGGTGTGTCAAGTTACTTTGTCAAATTTCTCGGCATCAGTACTTTCACAAGTTCTCTGTAACTTTCCCACCCGCCTTTACATATCAACAGTATAACTTCCCAAAGCAGTCCTTAACCTTGCACACAGGCAGTTATCCAATCAGGGCTGTGAGTCTTCCCAAGCCATGCACTCTTCCTCCAATTGGGGTCTGCCATCATGCAGCTTACTTGAACTTGTTTTCCTCTTCTTCTGGAAGTGTCCTTGGTTCTCAGCCTTCCTTTATCATGCTGTTTATTCTATTCCACAGCTGCAGCTCTAAATATACTTTTTGTATTCCCACACGTGGACACGGAGACAGTTCCTCAAGGATAATGGAGGGGGGAAGGAAGCACAGGGACCTTTGGGGACACTGTGACACTGACACGAGGAGCTCAAAGCTCCATTGGGATCCCATGGGGACCAAGGAGGCTGTGATACCATCCCCAAACTGCCCCAGAAGCTCCTCAAAATGTCCTCTGTTGGTCAACCATTACAGCAGTGATGTCCTTGGCTTACAGTACCAACCCTGGAGGCAGGGATGCACTGATGCCACATCCCAAACTTCGGGGTTATTTTACACCAGAAATAGCGCAGTAAAAACATATTTGTTTTACTCATTTCAGTGTTTATTGAGCTGCAGTGTATAGCATGTGGGAGTGTCCTCGGTCCCCGGCGTCCCCACAGCCCTGGGGGGGGCGGGGGGGCCCTACAAGTCACGTCCAAGCCGCTCAATCTCGTCCAGGAAGAAGTCGAGGTCGGCCCTGGTGACGGCAGGGCTGGTGACGATCTGACGGAAGAAGTTGGGCCTGGCACCGTGGGGCTGGTAGCCCACCATCATGGAGCCCTCCTTCATCATCCTTTCCTTGATGGCAGGGGCCACCTGGAGGGGGGGGAACAGGCGCTGGGGATCTGTGCGGGGACAGACACTGAGGCAGAAAGGTGGGGTGGGACCACCGGATCCCACGCTCACCTTCGCCAGAAGCACCTCAAAGTCAGCGCAGCCCTGGCGGCCCCGCAGGCTGGGGGGCACAAACCAGAAGCAGAGGTTGAGGAATTCGGGCTGTGGAGAAAGGAGAGCGGGGAATGGTGTTGAGGGCTCCGTTCTGGAGCTGCTGTGCTCCCCAAAGGGGCTCCTTAGGGCTCACCCCCACCCGTGGGGCACTGCAGCACAACGCAGTGTACCTCCATCACCAGCTGGAAGCCATCGCGTCTCTTCAGCTCTGCAGCCAAGTAGCTGGGGACAGAGAGGAGCGTGAGCACACCTGGTGGTGGCTCCGGTGGTGGCACCCGGTGGCGGCTCCCGCACTCACCGGGTGCAGGAGAAGGCTCTGTCCACGCGCTGCTCCAGCCCTTCGGTCCCCACCGCCTTCCAGAGCAGCCACAGCTTGAGGCAGTCCACGCGGCGGCCGCACTGCACCGTTTTGTCCCCGGTGTCGTATGTCACGTCGTAAAATTTGTCGGGCTGGAAGAGGTACGTGGCACCGGACCCATGGCAGCGCTGCAGCAGCCCCTGTGGGACACAGGGATCAAAGTATGCCTGTGGGGGTCCCCAGGGTCTCAGCAGGGTCTCAGAGGGATGCAAGGGGTTCCCAGGGGGTCCTGATGGGGTGCAGGGAATGACAGCGGATCCCAGAGGATCTCAGGAGGTCCCAGAGTATCAGAGGACTTCGTGTGGGTCTTGATAGGGTTCCAGAAGGTTCCAAGGGGACTTGTGTAGGGTCCGAGGGACTAGAGAAGGTTCCAGGGGGTTCCCAGTGGGGTCCTGAGAAGTCCCAAGGGGTTAGAGGAGGTCCCAGTGGGATCCCAGGGGCCATGGGACTCACAGACTCATCACGGAGCAGGAGGGCCGAGCACTGCAGCCCCACTGTCAGCATCTTGTGGGGGTTCCAGGCCACCGAGTCAGCCCTACAGACAGGACACGTTGGGAGGCTCCGAGAGATGCGGCTCTGTGTCCCCACAAAATGCCCGTTTGGCGGTACCTCTCAATACCGGCGAGGAGGTGCCGATGTTTCTTGGACAGCAGCGCACTCCCTCCCCAGGCGGCCTGGAGGACAGAGTGGGGTGGGTGCGGGGAGGTGGGGCTGGGGGTGCTCAGCGGGGTCTCCCCAGCACTCACGTCCACGTGAAGCCAGAGGCCGTGGCGCTGGCACACATCTGCCACTGGGCCCAGAGGGTCGAAGGCGCCCAGCACGGTGGTGCCAGAGGTGGCACTGACAAAGAACGGCACAGCACCCTGGGGACAGGACAGCGTGTGGGGATGGGAGGCAGCAGTGAGGGACAGGGGGTCCCGTGGCAGCCATCCCTGCCCTGGCCTCACCTCACTTTTCACCCTCTCAATCTCCTTCTCCAGCTCCTCAGGGATCATCTTCCCCCTGGGGGACACAGTGGGGCTGGGGTCAGCAGCGGGGCAGGGATCGGGGGTCCCAGCGCAATCCCAATGTTAACCCGGTGTGATCCCAGCGCTCCCACCTCTCATCTGCATGCACCAGGACGACATTGTCGGTGCCGATGCCCAGGAAGGCAGCTCCTTTCAGGATGGAGTAGTGGCTCTGTAAGGACAGCAGCTGGGGGCTCAGGGGCTGCTCCTGCCCCCACCCCCACCCATCGCCATTGCCATGCCCACCTCCTCTGAGGTGAAGAGCACCAGGCGTGGCAGCGCCCGACTGCCCTGCCGCCGGCTCTCGGGGAAGCGCTGGAAGCGGGCCACGTTCATGGCGTACATGTTGGAGATGGAGCCCCCTGCCCGGGCACAATGACAGCAGTGCTGGCACTGAGGACAAGTCCGGAGCTGGGGGTCCCGCAGCAGCCCTCTCCCCCCCTTATACCAGGGCAGAAGATGCCATCGCCGCAGTCCCAGCCCACCAGCTTGCGCAGTTTGGCCAGCACCACCTCCTCCATCAGCACAAACACTGGGGCGATCTCATAGGTGTACCTGGGGGCACAGCAGGGGGGAAGTGAAGCCACCCCTTGGGGTAAGACCCCCACCCGCAGCCCCAGGCACGCACTGGCTGGTGTTGAGCGTCTCGGTGAGCAGGCGTCCTGCCAGCGCATGGTGGTCCAGGCCCGAGAAGAGCTGGTTGAAGAAGCGGGGGTGGCCTGAGGGGAAAGGGGGGGGGGGGGGGGGTTGATGTGGGGGTCAGTTGGTGGAGGGGCTGAGACACACTGCGCCAGTGGGACATTGGTGACATTCCCAATGGGGCCTTGGGGACACAGCTACCAGAGGAAAGAGACCAGCTGGGACGTGGACAGCCAGTGGTGTGTGGGTATCAAGGACACAAGTGGGGCTGCTGGGACCTATCGGGGTGGCAGGGACAAGAACGGCACTGCTGGGACCCATCCGGGTGTCAGGGACGCGAGTGGGTCCGCCGGGACCCGCAGGGGCGGCAGGGACTCGAGGAGAGCTGCGTGGGGGCGGTGACACGAGTGGAGCAGTTGCGACCTATGACCCCCGGTCAGCGCTCCCGGATCTGCGGCCCCGGGGTGGGGGTGGGGCGCTCACAGGTCTTCACGCTGTAGCGGATGACGTCGCGGCAGCGCTGCAGCAGCCGATCCGCGCTCTCCCCGTGGCTCCGCAGCTCCAGGTCCAGCAGCTCCCGCAGCTCGTGGGGCTCCTTCCACTCGCAGACCTGCGGGCAGCGCTCAGCGCTCGGCCCGACGCCCTCAGCCCCCGCCCCCCTGCCCCCCGCTCGCACCTTCTGGGCCGCGTCCGTGCCCTTCCTGACCGCCTCCTCCAGCAGCACATGGAAGGCCGCGCGCAGGAACTCCTCCCCGGCCGCCGCGTCCGCCCCGGGCTGCTCCAGATCGCCCCACACCGCCATCACGGCCCGGCCCCGCTCATCCCCCGCGCGGCGGCGGCCCCGAGCGGTGCCCTCTGCGCACGTGGGGACAAAGTCCGCGGCGCCGCCGGCACCGGGTGACACCGAGGGCCGCGTCCCGGGGAGGGGCGGCCGGGGCACGACCGCCGCCCTCAGCCCGGGGCGGACGCGGCCTCCCCCACCGAAAACAGAGGGGGAAGCGCCGCGGGGACGGGAGGGACCGGGCGGACGACGCCGGGGGAGCGCGGCCACGGCGGAGGGGGCAGCGCGGAAAGGGGCGAGAGGGCGGCGGGGAGGGGCTCTCCGGGGGACGGCGATGGGGGTAAGGATTCCCCCGGAGCCCCTCCAGCGGTAACGGCGGCGGAAGGACCCCCGCCCCCCTCCCCTTCCCCCCCGGTCCGGGCCGCCCCGCTCCCCCCGCCCTCTGTTGCCTGGCAACTCCCGCCCTGCCTCAAGATGGCGGCCCTGCGCGCGGCCTCGAGGAGCCGCGGTGCGCATGCGCGGTACCGCCCCCACCCGGACTGCCCGCCGGAAGTGCCGGAGGAGGCGGAGGGTCGGGCGCTTCCGGTTCCGGGTCAGCGGCGGCGGCCGGAGCAGGGGGGCCGCGGCTGTCGGTGCAGTGCCGGTGCGGCGCGGAGCGGCACGGGGAGGGCCCGCGGCAGGTACAGGCCCCGCGGCGCCCCATTCGGCCCCGGAGGTGGGGGCGGCCCCGGAGATAACGGCTTCGGGGCGGGGCGGGGCGGGGGGGAACCGGAGAATTGGGGGGCGCCTCCGCTGGCCCCGCCCCCACCCACCGGGAGGCACCGGAACGGGGGCGGGGGGGAGGGGCGCCGGGAGGGGGAAGGGCAGCGGCGGGCCCTCCCCATCCCCGCTCCCCGGCTGGGGCCTGCGCCGCGCGCCCCTCCCCCACCACCGGGATCGTCCTCCATTCCCCAAGTAAGCGGGGTCACCGCCCCCTCCCCCCCCGTGTCATCCCCCGCATTGTGTCCCCGTGGTTCACCTCCCCCCGTTGTGTTACACTTCTCCATCCACTCGCCCCCTCCCCGCGAGGCGCCCCCATGTCACCCCCTCCCAGAAATGTTTCTGTCTGTCACCTCCCCCCCAGCCCCCACTTTACCCCCGGGTCCTCCTTGAGCCGCCCCACTGCGGGATGTCCCCTCCCACCCGGGTACCCCCCGCGATGTGTTGTTTCCCTCTCGTGCCACCTCCCCCCACGTTATCCCCATGTCACCTCCCCTTTCAGGATCCCCCAGAAGCGTCTCCAACATGTCACCTCACACACCCCTAAGACCCCCCGTCAATGCTGCCTCTCTCCGCTGGTCACCCCCATATAATCCTCCATCCCCCTTCCCTTTGCTGCCTGTCACCCTGGGACCCATCCCCTCTGTCACTGCCCCTCCCCTCCCCCCCCGGCATTGTCCCCTTCCCAATCACCTCCATGCCCCACGTCACCCCCTGATTCTCACTGTGTGCCTACCACGTACCACCCCGATACTCAGCCCCCACCAGCCCTTGTCATACCCGGTATCACCCCCTGCCCCATGCCACCCCCCTTTGCCTTTCACCCCCCACCAGGGCGTCCCTTTGCCCCCTCTTCCCCCGCTCAGGATTAAGACATAGCGCTATTTCCCCCCCTCAGGCCAAGACCCACAGCAGCATCTCCCTCCCGGAGTTGGGGGGAGGGGGGGGACCGGGGATGTCCCCTCACTGAGGACAACGCTGTCCCCTCCTGCCCGCTGCCGCCGCCCCCCCCACGCAGCTGGGGGGCGACCGAGGAGGACCGCAGCCACCAGGCGCCCCGATCTCACGCGATGTCGGCGAAGTGGAGGGTACTGGGCAAGGCCGGCCAAAAAAAAATGATTAACTGAAACCAAAGTTATATAAACCCCGGCTTTCTAACGGTAAAATCCTTCCCTGGGAGAGCGTTAAGGCCAAAGGATTGTTACAATCCCTTTGTCGAGGACAGACAGACCCGAGATGGCTCAGGTAATGAGCCCCACTGCTCCCACCCATACCCTGAGACCACCGCAGCCCCCGGGGCCCCCAGCGTCCCCATATCCGCCCCCCCATCTCCACCGCCACCCACCCATTAGTGATTAGGTCCTCGGTTAATTAATCTTCACGTTGGGAGTTGGGTGGGCTTGTGGTGCGGCAGGGCGGCTCCTGCAGCTCTCCGGCCTCGTGTGTTGTTCTGCTTTCTTTTCTGTCCCCCCCCACCCCATTCCCTCGTCCCCCCCCAATGCAGGCGAGCCTGCTGGCGTGCGAGGGGCTCTCCGGCGTCTGCCTGGTGCCCACAGTGGCCAGCAAGAAGATGATGCCGAAGCAGAGCTCGAAGCAGGCGGAGGGCAGGGAGCGGGGCAGCAGCCCCGACGTGCTGGTATGGTGCAGGGGGAGGGGTTGGGCGTTGTGACCCCCTGGGGGGGGCGGCTCACTGCAGGGTTTTTGGTTTTGCGTGCGAAGGCGCTGCGTCAGGATGGGGAGAAATCCCGCAGCCGAAAGGAGGAGGAGACGGCGGAGGCGTCGCAGCCCAAAAAGTCCATTAAAAAGGCAGGTTGGGGCTGGGGGCGGGGGGGGTGCGCCCTGGGCAAGGGGTTGTGGGTCAGGGGGGCTGACGGGGCCACCCCCCGCCCTGCAGGTGGTGGTGATCAAGCAGAACTGCTCCTTCCAGCTGAGGATCCACAAGAACTTCATCTGCGAACAGTGCTGCGGGGCGTTCCGCAGCAGCTACCACCTCAAGAGGCACATCCTCATCCACACTGGTAAGGGGCACCCCCAGTGGGGTGAGGGGCACCCCCGCACCACCCTGTGCTCGGGCCAGCCCTGAGTCATCCGCAGTGGTGAGGGACACCCTGAAATCATCAGCTGTAGTGGAGCAGGGAGCACCCAAAAGTACCCCCAACATTGAAGGGCACAAGAAAATCATCCACTGTGGTGAGGGGGTACCTGAGAATCATCCAAATCAGGGTCAGAGGCACTGAAAAAGACACCCACAGTCACCACCCAGAAGTCACCTGCAGTGTGGTGCAGGCATCCCAAGATGCCTGCAGCGCTCGGGGGGACCCCACAGTCGCTGTCACTGGGCTGAAACCACCATCACTGCTGGAAAACCCACTCTCTGGGGGCAGTGGGTTCCCTGAACACCCCTCGCTGGAAGGGGCTGGCCAGGAAACACTGTCACGTCGTTACAGGCCACCCAGGACGCAGCTCTGTGCTGTATTAATTACATCCCGTGGCTCATTAGGGGGTGAAGGAGCCCAAGTGGGAGCAGTGGAGCTCCCAGCAGGGGGAGATGTGGGGCAGGGGGACAGAGGGAATGGGGACATGGGGCAGCAGGGGGACATGGGACACGGGGATATGGGATTGGCGCGGGGCAGGGAGACATGGGCTGTTGGGGCAGGGGCTGCGGGGCTCTCCCAGTGACGGTGCCCCCGCGCTGCCCCCAGGGGAGAAGCCCTTCGAGTGCGATGTGTGCGACATGCGCTTCATCCAGAAGTACCACCTGGAGCGCCACAAGCGCGTGCACAGCGGTGAGAAGCCCTACCAGTGTGAGCGCTGCATGCAGGTACGTGCGGGGCCAGGGGGACGCGGGGGCACTGCGCCCACCCCCCCCCGCTCTCCTCACACCCCTGTCTCCCCCAGAGCTTCTCCCGCACAGACCGGCTGCTGCGACACAAGCGGATGTGCCAAGGCTGCCAGACCAAAGGCCCCGAGGCGCAGCTGCTGCTGTAGGGCCAAGTGCTGGGGGGCGGCCGTGTCCCCCCCGCGCCCCCCTCCCCCGGACTTCCCGACCAGGTCCCGACACTGTACATAGGCTGAGGATGAGCTGGAACCCTTCTCCCGCGCGGCAGCAGCAGTGGGGGTGGCTCTGCCCACCCCCCACCTCGAGACCCCACCCCGCCCCATCCCAACGCCACCACTGCCTCTTGGGGTCGGCTCCGAGCGGGGTGAGCACAGCTCCAGAGCGGCCTCCGCCCGCAGGAAGGACATGGGGTGGGGTGGAGCCCCCCCCCCCTTCCCCCACACCCCCCACTTTGCAAGAAAAGAGAAGCAGAAGGCAGAGTCCCCCCTCCCCCCGGCTTTTGGGGCCGAGGCACTTTTCCTTCTTGTTGTGACCGTTCTTTTTGCCCTTTTCTGCGCCTTTTCACCTCCATCACTTCCGCCTTCTGAGGGGAGGGAGGGAGCCCCACACCCACCCCGACCCCCCCAGTGTGGGGGCCCAAAGCCATCACAGTGGGACTGGGAGAGCGGGACGACCCTGCAGCTGAGGACTTACGGGGTCCTCCCCTCTCTGAAGAGGTCCCTCCCTTTCCTGTCTGTTTCTCACCTGTCCCCAAAAGCAAATGGAATTGATGGGAATGGGGGGGGGGGGGGGCAGCGGAAGCTTCACCCCAACTTGAAACCCCACAGCGGGAGGAGCCTGGGGCCGTTCCCATGAGTAGGGGTGGAAAGGAGCCCAGTGGCCCCCTTGGTGCCCCTCGCGATCCTCTCATAGCACTGCTGTGGGGCTGGGGGGGCCCTCTGGGGACTCAGGACCTCCCCTGTGCGGCTGTAGTGACGGCTCCAAGCTGGGTCAGTGTGGGGCAGGGTCACCCTAAACCCCATGGGGGTTGAGATGGGGTCACCCCAAACCCCATGAGGGCTTCATGGACTGCGGGGGGGTCAAGGAAGGGGAGCGAAGCCCCCTGCCCCCCACTGAACCCCCCCACGCTGCCTGGAAAGCCCCACGGCTTCATTTTTTCTGTTTAATTTTTTGGGTTTTTTTGTTTGTTTGTTTTGTTTTTAATATACTTATTTTGCTATGGGGGAAGGGAAGGACTTGGGGTGGGTGTGGGGGTGGGAGAGGGGGCAGGGGCGGGGGGGGGGGCATCACTTTTAAGCTGTAGTTTTTATAAGATGTCATAAAGTCGTCTCTTTTTACCAGTAGCGTGGTGTCGGTCCTTGGTGGCGTTCGTTAGGGTATTTAAATAAACATCGTTCTCCTTTTCTACCCTCGGCTCTGCTTCTCGGTTTGGGGGGGGTCCCCAGCACTGTCAACCCCCCCCCAGCCCCCCCTCCCACAGCACTGCAGCACCGTGGGGCCGTTCTGGAATCACTGTGGGATCTCGGGGGCACCGTCTCCGTTGCTGTCCCCGAGGTAGTTGGGGTTGATGGTGGTGGTGGTCGCGCTCCTGAACAAAGGGTTGTCCTGGGGGGGGCACGCACACGGATGGGGTCACGCCGCGGTCCAGACCCCTGCATACCCCCCTCCGTGGGTTGGGGTTGCTCACCTGGTCCCACGCGGCGCGGAGCCGCTCGCGCTCAAAGCGATGGAACTCGCGGCGGTCGTGGAGCTCCACGGAGATGCGGCCCCACGCAGCCATGAGCAGCAGCCCCACGGCCACCGCCGCCGCCACCACCGCCACCAACAGCGGGGACTGCCGCAGTGGGGCTGCAAGATACGGTCAGCACTGCCCGACCCTCCCCCAACCCCACTCTATGGGGTTCTCTGAGTGCCCGGAGCTGCCCTATTGTGTCCCATGGCTGACAGGAGCCCCATCATGGGTGCTAAGAGCACCCCACCCCATTGGGGTCCCATGAGTGCCAGAGGTCCCATGGAGCACTGGGACCCACCCCTTGGGGTTGTTTATGTCCCAGGGTCCCTTGGGGTGCAGAGACTCCCGGGCATAGAGTGCTTTGGGGTTGATAGTCCCATGTATGGGGTCGCTGTGGTTTGGGGTCCTCACACTTCCCCCCCCCCACTCACCCTCCTCGGCCCACACGGTGATGGCAATGTCCGCTCCTTCCTCATCCTCGTCCCCGTCCCCGCGCCCCACCAGGAACACGAGGACACGGCCGTCGGGCGTCTGCTCCCGGCACAGCGCGGGGTTGGGGGGCGCGGGGGAGGGCAGCACCCGCAGGGCCGTCCCATTGCACGCGTGGCTGCAGTTCCCCCGCAGCGGTCCCCGCCCGAAGGCGCCGCAGTCCGCGCAGTCCCTGTGACAGAGGGACCCCCGTCAGGGACGGGAGCTGCACCCCCACCCCACGTCCACGTGCTGTGACCGCCCTCTGCCCGCACCCCACGGCCCCGAACACCTTCCCCATCCCACCCGCGTCCCCATTCCCCTCTCCACCCCCCGGTCCCCACGCCCTCGTGTAACCCCGTCCCACATCCTTGCTTCCCCTCGCCCTCGCGTGTCCCCCCCCCCCCCCCCCCCGTCCCCGCTCACCGCATCGTCGCGCAGCGCCCGGCGCACCGTGGGCAGTGCTCGCAGAGTGTCCCCACGTACCCGCGCTGACAGCGGCAGCGCCCGCACTCGCAGCGCCCGTTCCCGCTGCACTCAGTGCCGCCCCGCACGCAGCCGTCCCGCGCCAGGGGACATCCGCAGCCGCGGCCGCCGAACCCGGGATGGCAGCGGCAGCGCCCGCACACGCAGTCGCCCCGCAGCGGTCCTGGGGAGGCGATGGAGGAGAGATGGGACCCGAAGGGTGGGGACGGGACCCGCAGAACGGGGCCCAAAGGGCGGAGGAAGGGATCCACGGGGACGGACCCAAAAGATGAGGGACAGGGATGGGGGAAAGGGATGGGGACGGGGAATGGGGTCAGGAGATGGGGACCTCCTGGGAAGGGGACCTATGGAGACAGGGACAGGACCCAGAGGGGGTCGGGGCCCCATGGGGACGTGCAATGGGGACAGGACCCCATAGGGACTCCCCACAAGGACGGGACCCCCACCAAGGGATGGCAGCCCCCCTATGCCCCTCCCCACCTCCACAGGGCAGCCCTTCGTGCCGCTCGCATGCCCCCTCCTCGCATTGGCAATATTGGCCGCTCCACCCGGGGGGGCACTGGCACTCCCCGCAGACGCAGTGCCCCCTCCCGCTGCAGGGGGGGGCAGTGCTGTTCTGGGGCCGGCAGTCCCCCTCCTCCTCTTCTGGCCCTTCACACTCACAACGGCGGCCGCGGCGGCCCCTGGGGCACCTGGGGGGGGGGATCAGGGTCACTCCATGGTACTCCTGGCCCACCCCACTGCCTCCTGCTATAGCACCCACCCCACCCCATTGCCCTACATCCCACCCCGTAGCCCCCACTTCATTCATTTCCCCTATCCCCCCCCAACTCCCTCACCCTGCCCCATTTCCCCTATCCCACCCTTTACCCACCTATTTCCCCCATGGCATCACATAGCCCTCCCACCCCACCATTCATCCTCCACCCACTTCCCCCATCTCATCCTATTTCCCCCTATCACACCCCCACAGCCCACCCCATACCCCCCCCTCAACCCCCTACCTGCAGACACCGCACTCCAGGTCCCCTCCCCGGCACAGGGTGGCCCCCCCCTGCCGCTGGGAGCAGGGACAGGAGCAGGGGACACGCAGCAGCAGAGAGAGCTCCTCGGGGACCCCCACCACCCGCAGCCCCACACGCTGGGGGTGGCCCAGGCACATGTCCGCCCGCACCCGCACTGTGAAGAATACCTGGGGGCACGGGGGGGGGGGGGGGGGAGGAGGAGCACATGTCGAGTGGGGGCACCCAAAGGATGGGGACATCCACGGGGTGGGGACAACCCACCCATGGTACACAGACACTCCTAGGACCCCCTGCCCCCCGTCCCCACCTCCTGGTTGACGTCCACACCGGTGCAGAGGGCACTGTGGGGCCGGGGGGCTTCGGGGGGGCCGCCGCAGTGGGGTTGGATGCTGAGGCTGAGCCCGGGGGGCAGAGCTGAGTGCCGCAGTTCCACCGTGGAGGTCAGGCTCTGTGGACACCCACCGTGCCACTGCGTCACTCCTCCACGGCCACATGGACCCCACGGCCCTTCTGTGTCCCACTCCCACCACCCCCAGTGCCCCCCATGGCCCCAGTGTCCCCCTCATTCTACAGTGCCCCCACGCCCCTGATGGCCCTCAGACCCCCACTCCCCTCCACAACCCCCATGTCCCCACTGTCTCGGTATCCCCCGTGCCCCCAAAGTCCCTCAGTGCCACGACCCTTTCCATGAGTGCCCCCCCCCCCCCCCCCAAACCTCATAGGCTTCAGTGATGAGCTGCACCACGTTGCTCGAGTCCTCCCGCAGTTCCCCCACCACAGCCCCAGGGATCATGCGGCTCAGCTCCTGGGTGGGGGACAACACAGTGTCACCTCCCCACCCCTCCACAATGACCCCATCACCCCCCCCCCCACCCCTCCACCCCCCCTCACCCGGTACACGGGCACCACGGGTGCGGTGACGGCGAAGATGGGCAGAATGTCGGCGTCCGACAGCACCTGCGCCAGGTGTCCCACGGAAGGGTAATCCTATGGGGGGGAGCACGGCCACGTCACGACCCATGCAGCCACAGCCCCCCCCCCCATGCCCCCCGACCCACATAGAGGTGGCTGTGGCTGTACTCCCCGTGCTCGTCCAGGTGGCAGCGGCCGTCGCAGGGCCGTGCGATGCCCCCCAGGCGCCCGTCCCCCGCGGTGTGGAACGTATCGTCCGACGCAAAGAGCAGCAGCCGCGTCACCTCGCGCCAACCGATGCGCTCCTGGGGGGGAAGGGGGGGAGGGCACGGTGTCCCCATGTGACCAATGGGGCCCAGCATCAAGTGATGCCACATCTGCCCCCCTCTACAGCCCACACATCCACCGCTATCCCACAATGTCCCCATCAATCCCTCAAAGTCCCCCACGTCCCCCAGCGTCTTCCAATGTCTCCGGGTACCCTCAGTGCCCCCCTGGTGTCCCCCTGCATCCCCCAGTGCCCCATCTCTTGCACACATGCACTCTCCTGAACGCACCCCCACCTTCTTGCACGCAGCTGCTCTCTTGCACTTGCACAGCCTTTGTGCACTGCTCCCTTGCACACTCCCTGTCCTTGCACACCCCTTCCCTTTGCACGCTCCCTGTCCTCGCACACCGTCCCCCCGCACCTGGCACACCGCCACCTGCACGATGGCATCGAAGCCGCCCTCGGGCGCGTCCATGTTCCCGGAGACGCGCTGGCTGCGCACGCGGCGCGTGAACTCAGCGCTGTCGTTGGTGAGCGGCAGAACGTGGCGGAACGCAGCGGGGGGGGGCACACGGCTCCGCGGGGGGGCAGGGGCTGCGCTGCGGGGTCACCGCCGAGAAGGGCAGCAGAGGCTTGTCCACGAAGGAGCCAAAGCCTGGGGTCAGGGGTCGGGGTTAATGGGTTGGGGGGGACACTGGGGTCAGTTCTGGGTGTTGGGGCTGGGGGTGTATGTCGGGGCGGGGTGGGGGTCCGTGCAGCACCGATGCGCGGGGCGCTGGAGGTGTTGTGGAGGGCACGCAGCAGCTCGCTGCCCAGGCGCTGCAGCAGCCGCAGATCGTCACGCATGGAGTAGGACAGATCCAGGAGGAAGTA
Organism: Callipepla californica brunnescens; assembly: GCA_023055505.1. Lineage (NCBI taxonomy): Eukaryota > Metazoa > Chordata > Aves > Galliformes > Odontophoridae > Callipepla > Callipepla californica. Next base: position 102,767 of record JALIRH010000204.1, on the reverse strand, counting down.
GAGGTCCACGGGCACCGCCCGCGCGCGCCGGAACCTCACAGTGAAGCTCAGCTCCTCACCTGGAGGGAACTGTCAGAGCCCCCGCCACACACACCCCCCTTTGCCATCCCCCCCCCCTCCCCTCTGCTCCTCTCCCCCATTCCTTCACTCCATCTCTGTGTGTTCCCTCTCCCACCCCCTCTTCCCATTTGTCCCTCCCTACTTCAATCCATCCCTCCTTCCCCTTCCACACCCCCATCTCCCCACGTACTCCCCATCTCCCCCCCACTCCCTCCCCATTTCCCCATCTCCTCTCCATCTCCCCATGCATTCCTCCATCTCCCCATCCCTCCTCTGTTCCCCCGCCATCCCCATTTTCCCTCCATCTTCCCAATACCATCTCTACCTCTCCTCCCTCCCTCCCTCCCTCCCTCTCCCCCAGCCCTCACCGGCCCTCAGCTCCATCTCCACGCTGTGGGGCCGCAGCTGCCCTCCGCCGTTCCCCCACTCTGTGTCCCTCAGGACCCGCAGATGCCCACGAGGTTCCACAATGGCCCCAGGGGGGCACCCGGAGCGCTCCAGGTCTGCCCGTGGGGCACAGCGTGACACCTCCACCTGTGCCCCCCCCGGGAAGTCCTGCAGGGACAGAGCCTTTCACCTCCATCCCCAACCCTGCATCCCAAACCCCCACATCCTCACCCCATACGCACCCCACACCCACCACCCTACACCCATCTGTTCCTGTGTGGGACTGCTGTGTCCCCAGGTGCAGTCCCCCCACCCCTCCGGTGCTGTTTGTCACTGCGGTTTCGCTGCTTCCTGGTGACACCCGCAGCGCTGGGGCGGGGGGGTCACCCCAGGGCGGGGGCTCCCACGGGACGGGGACAGCAAGGACTGTGGGACCCACGGTGACCCCTGGGGGTGGCAGGGACAGCGGGGTCCCCATGGCTCAGTGAGGCCCCCAGGGACACTGAGTGCCCCACAGGAGACGGTGACTCCCCCGGACCCCCCTGCACCCACCCCCACATCACTCTGTTACCACATACCTCAGCACTCTCCCCCCATCGCCCACATCAGAGGGACCCCCCGGGACGTAGAGATTTCACTGACCCCAATTGGATGGGACAGATGTGACCCCTCTCAAAGTTGGGATCCCAGGGAAAGTTCCGGGGGGTTCAGGAAGGGAGGGGGGGAATCTTGGGGGCTCTAGGAGAGGGTCCCGAAGGACTCACGGGGGATGCGTGGACACAGGGGGTGTCGGGGGGTCCCCGGGGGATAACTCGGTGTGGTCCCAGGGCAGTCATGAGGGGTGTCAGGGGGTCGAGAGAGGGGTCCCACGGGGGCTGGGGGTGACCTCCCCTCCACTCACCGGATCCTCGCACCAGGCGCACCGCGGGTGGGAGCTGATGCACTCCTCGCAGGAGGGCTGCGGGCGGCACAGCCCTGCCGGGGTGGGGGGGGGGTGGTGTCAGGATGTCCATGGGGGGGGGTCCCATTGCCTCCCCTCTGTTTCCAGCTCTCACCTCCTGCCCCCCTCGAGGCCGCCCGCAGCAGAGGCAGCAGCAGCATCAGAAGACCCCCCCGCCTCATGGCCCCGCGCTGCGAGATGGAGGAGGCGGTTATGGGCCCCCCCGGGCGGGGCGGGGCGGAGCTGGGCAGGATGGGGAGGTACGGGGTGGGGAGCACGGGGGGGGGGATCGGAGGTATAGGGCAGAATTGGGCATGGGATACGGGGAGATGGCGGCTATAGGGGCCTGTGGGAGGGGATACGGGGGGGTCGGGAGGGGTTATGAAGGGTACAGGTGGGAAAGAGGGAGATGGGGGTAAATATGACGGGCTATGGGGGGTGTAGGGGCCATAGGAGGGGTAAAGACGGTATAGAGAGGGATGGAGGCAAAGGGGGGGGGGGGGGGGGGGGCTATGGGGGACATAAGGGGGCCCGGGGGGGGCGGGCAGGGCCGTGGGGACGCGGAGCGGTTCGGGGGCTCCCGAGGGAGGAACGGAGCAGCGTTGATCGGGAGCGCCCCCCCGCGGCCACGCGGGGCACAGCACTGACCCCGGGGGAGCCCTCCTCTCCCCGCGCCCTTAGGGGACGATCCCCCATATGCTGGGGGGGCTGAACTACCCCCTCCCTCCCCGTGACCCCATGGAGCGGCCCCGCGTACCCCCCTGACCCCGGGCTGACCCTATTGTCCCCAGGAGCCCCCACCATCGGGGGACGTCCCCCATCCCCCCTCATTATCCCCAATGTCTTGGGGGTGTCTCCATTACGCCCCCCCATTTCATTTCCATCACTTTATTTTGCAAAAATAGAAAAGCCCCGACCCCCCCCAGGATGGGGAGGGCTGTAAACATGGCTGCGGGGCCCCCCCGCGGGGGGGCAGCTCGGGCACGGGGTGGGGGAGGGCGGCAGGGAAGATGTAAACGCAGAGGAATAAATAACGGGGGGGGGGGGGAAAGTGCTGCCCCGTGGGGGGCACTCCTGTGTGTAGTGTAACAGACTGCCCCCCTGTGGCCCCAAAATGGGGGGGGGGGGGTGAGGGAGAAGCTCCAACGTTGGGTGGGAGGGGGGAGGTAAAAGAACCCCTCTCCCCCTCACACTCAGTGGGGCTGTGGGTAACAGACATTAGGGGGGGCAATTTGGTCCCGGGGGCGACTGGGGTGCCCCCCCCCCCGTTGTAAAGTTGCCCTGTGAAGGAAGAGAGGGGGCAGGGGACAGGCCCCCTCTAGCGTTGGGGTCTCCTATGGCTTAAGACCCCCCCCCAGGAATGGGGAGGGGTTGGGGGGCAGCATGTGCTCCCCCCTCTCTTTGGTCTCTAGTGTTCTGTGCCTGGGGTGTGGGGGGGTGGCAGGGGAGATGGGGAGTTGTCCCCCCCACCCCCAGCCAGCATAGAAAAGTAGAACCCAGAAGGAGCTCCCCCCCCCCACCCGACCTCCCCCTTTTTTTATCTATATAAAATCACCCAGCGATTAAAATGTGTCCCCTCCTCCTGCAGTTGGGGGGGGGCACAGTCCTACCTGCACCTCACCCTCCCCAAACACTCCCAATGGGGTGGGGCCAAACGGGATATGCCCACCCCCCCCTCCATGTCTCCTCTCAAATAAATAATGGTGGGGGCACGGCTGGGGGGGTCAGTGGGCATTCAGGTGGGGGGGGCAGTTTCTGCCCGTTGGTGCCCTCCCCCCCCCCACAAGCACTTTGGCATGAAGCTGAGATGGGGGGGCAGCATACGGGGGGGGTCCCCCAGCTTAAGGCAACAGCGGCACCGCGGAGACAACCCCCTACCCTGGGCTCTATCAGTCTGTAAAGCCCCCCCCAGAAGCAGAGAGCTGCAGGAGCAGGGGGTGGGGCAGAAGGCAGCAGAGGGGGGGCCCTCCCCCAGCCTAGGGTGACGCAGGGGCTGCAGGGGGATCTGGGGGGGGCTCCTCCTCGAACATCTCGGGGTTCTCCAGCATCTCTCGGATCAGTGGCGGCATAGGGCCTGGGATCTCCATCTTCAGCGTGATGGCACGCTCTGCTCCTGGGGGGGCGAGGGGGGGCACAGGTCACCTCACATCACCCTAACCCCCCGCCCACCCCAGGCCCATCAGCCTCAGATCCCCCCCTCCCTCTCAAGCTACAGCTCCCTCCCAAAAAAATAACTCTTCTCCCCCCACACCTTTTGTGCTGATCCCGCGGAGGTCGGTGATCTTCATCAGCATTCGGGGGAACATATGCGGCTTTGAGGGCCGCCTCCGCCGCGCGTACACCCGCAGCGCCTCCAGCAGCGGCTCCTGCAGCCGCTCCACCTGATCCGGCTCCTCCAGGTCCTGCCGGTCTGGGGGCACAGGGGTGGGGGTCACACACAACCCCACAACATCCCGGTAGCCCCATAACATCCCTCCAGCCCCACGGTGTCCTGGCAGCGTGCACATTCTCTGTCCTAAAGCATCTGCTTCTCACACCACGTGTCCCAGTGGCTGTCCCTCTTCCTGCCCCGTAGCACCACTCCCCGTGCCCCCAGACCCCCTACCCCCACCTCCTGCCCCGTAACGCCCCCCAACTCCCACCCCATAGCATCACCTCCCCCCCACCCCGCTGTGCCCACCCCCGCAGATGAGGCAGATGGCGCTGAGCAGCCCGGTCTCGGTGTCGTCCATCTCCAGGGGCAGCAGTTGCCCGGCGAAGGCGAACACGAGGTCGGTGAGGGGCCCAAAGCCGGCATTGTGCATCTGTGTGCGGTTCAGCGTCAGCCCGTCCGAGAACGTCATGGTGTCCTGCTCGGGCGTGTAGCGCGTGCAGATCCGCAGCATCTGCAGGGAGACAACCCAGGGGGGCTCAGTGCCGAGCCCCGCACACCCCACATCACCCCCACGTCTCTCCCAGGCGCACCAGGATGTCAAGGCAGGCGGCTTTGAGCAGCGTGATCTGGTCGGCGATGCTGAGCGCGGTGAAGCCTGGCAGGCGCTTGGCAAACTCTACGATCTTGATGATGCATTTCGTGGCCAACTCGCTGAACTTGTCCCACAGCCCCGGGTCCAACTGCACACGGTGCTGTGCGCTCGAGCTCTGCGGGGAGAGCGGGGTGACCCACGGCCCCGTGGACAGCCCCACAGCACACTGGACGCCCCGCGGTGCCCCCACACTCACCATGGTGTACTTGCCCAGCTGGCACAGCGAGGGGAAAGTCTCCTGGTGCGCTCTGCTGACCTTCTGGATCAGCTCCTCCAGTGCCGGGCTCAGTTCAGCGCCATCGGCCGCCTCCTCCTTCACCTCCTTCTTCTTCTTATTGCGGTCATTGCGCACGGCTGTGGGGGGGCACCGTGCAGACACCATGGGGCAGCAGCACCACGAAGGACCCCTCGGGCATCCCTCCATAGGACTGCTCACCCCAGAGCAGTCGTCATCCCCCAGGCGCTGCCCCCCCCGGGGCACACTGGGACAATACAGCACCAGAATACTCACATACAGCACCCCATACTGCCCCAAAAAGGCCCCAAGTAGGCGCTGCCCCCAGGAGGTGTGGGGGACAACTGGGCAGCCCCGATGTGTCTGACAACACTGGGAACAGCCACAGAAGACACCCAGACAGCAGGGACAGCCCCAGTGAACAGTCAGCACCGCACCCAGGGCAAGAGAGGACCCCCCACGCCCCCCATCGCTCACACCTTCCTTGGACATCCCCACATCGAAGCACTTCTGCAGGCGGCAGAACTGGCAGCGGTTGCGCGTCACCTTGTTGATCTGGCAGTTCTTGTCACGGTGACACGTGTACACCATGTTCTTCTGGATGCTGCGGCGGAAGAACCCCTGCGAAGGGGGCAGAGAAATAGGGTGAGTGGGGGAGGCGGGGGGGGGCAAGGGGGGACATGGGGCCAGGATGCGACCCCCCCCCTGGGGCACCCACCTTGCAGCCCTCGCAGGAGCTGACGCCATAGTGGTACCCCGAGGATTTGTCGCTGCAGACAAAGCATGGTTTGTAGACGCGTGGTGGCGGCGGTGGCGATGGAGAGCTGGGAACCATCTCCTCCAAACTGCTGCTTTGCACCGCTGAGCCTGCGGGGCACACAGTGACACGGTGGGGTACAGTGATGTGGGGGGCACAGAGTGATGCTCATGGGCCCCACCCCACAGTGTGGAGCCCCCACTCCCCCCCACGGCACAGAGTCCTCCACACCCCACATCATGGCACACCAGGTCTGGAGGAGGAGGACGGAACAGAAAGACGGGCTGAGGATTGGGGAACAGAAGATGGGGGTGGTGGTGTCAGGGGGTACAGTGCCGGTCCTGGGGTACTCAGACTGCGGGGACAGAGCCGGGGGTCCCACTCCCCCCTTAGTGCCACCCCATGGCCGTCTGCACAGCCCTGAGCACAAAGCGCTTTTTGAGGTTTTTGGTTTTTTTTTTTTATATGTGTGTCTGTGTGTGAGTGTGTGTGTACACGCGTGTGTATGTGTTTGCTGAGCATGTACTGGGTGTGCATGTATGCATGCTGTGTGTGCGTGCACTGTGTGTGCGTGTGTGTTGGCTGAGTGTGTGCACGAAGAGAAGGAAGGGCCGGAACTGCCGGAGTGAAGGAGCTCAGCCCAGCTTCAGTCGCCTTCCTCCCCCCCCCCCGCAATTGCTGCCCCCTTTCCCCCCTCCCACATTCCTGGCATGGTCCCCCCTCCCCCCTGCAGTCCTTTATTTTGGGGAGGGGGGGGCACTCTTGAAAAAGCCAGGGGGGAACTCCCGCCTCCTCCATGGTCACCCGACAACAAACAGCCGCCCCCCCCCATCCCGAAACCCAACCGCAGCCGCAGGCATGCACCACACCCTGCGCACCCCCGCGCAGGCGCAGCGCCCACGGGGGCGGGGGGGGGGCACCTCCAGGGGGGGTCCCATTCCAGGGGAGGGGATTCTGATTCAGAGTGGGACGGGAGGTCCTGCTCTGGGGGATGGTTCTGGCTTTTTTGGGTGGGGGGTTGATCCCTTAGGGGGGTTTCCAAGGGTGGGTTCTGCTTCCAAGGGGGTTTCACATTCCAGGGGTCTCTGCTCCAATGGGAGGGGGGAGGGGGAGTGCACTAGGGGTGTCCCCCGAATCTGGGATGGAGTAGAAAGGGCAGCATGGAGCGCTGCAGCTCTTCTCACCTCAGTTTCCCCACTCAGAGCAAGATTCCTCCCTTTATTCGGAGCAGTCCCAACACTGCCTCTCCCCTCTCCCCCTGCCCTTGGGTGCAGGGGAGGTGGTGGTGCAGCCCCATGGCAGTTAACGTCATAGGGAACTGCTGGAATCCCCCCCATATCACCAGCACAGTCCGTGGGGCTCTGCACCCCCTGCACTCCCCCTACACAACTGCCCCCCACCTCGCCCTGAAGAAGGGGGTGAAGCTCAGCACCCCCACCCCAATGCTGTGGGGACATCGAGGCCCGGGCGGGTGTGTGAGTCCCACACTGGAGCGCTCCGCATGCCCCACACTTACCCCATACACTCCCGCATGCTCTCACCCGCTCACACACCCTGCTCACCCCCCACACACCCCTCATTCGCACACCCCGTGCTCACACCCCACGTTTCCACACCCTCCCACATCACACACACACACACAACCGGTTTCCACACCCCCCACGTCACCATCACACGGTGCCCGGTCACACACACACAGCCCGGACCGGTGTCACTGACACTCAGACACAGCCACTCACACTTTGTGTCACACTCACAGGGACGCAGCCGTCAGAGCTCCCACCACCCACACCCCGAGGGTGACACACTCACACCACCACCTCACAATCACACACGCACACCCGCTCTCACAGCACTCACACGGTCACAGCCGCTCACGGCTCTCACAACACACGCAGCTCACAGTGTCACCGCGCAGCTCTCGCACCGACACTTCCACACACTCACACCACACTCACAGCCCCTCACACCCACACCCGCTCGCACGTTTGCACACCCGTGGTCACACCCCCCACAACTCCCCCCCCCCCCCCCCAGAACACACACACGGAATCGCACACGCTCACACACCAGGACCCGCACTCACCCTCGCACACTCTCTCACACTCGCACTCTCGCACACGCGCTCTCACGCTCACAGCCGCTCTCCCCCCGCACTGACTCACCCCGCCCCGCCCCACTCTGAATCACGGCCCCGGGCGGCCCCGCGGGCCCGGGCGGCCCCGCACCAACGCGAAGGGCCGGGCCGGGCCGGGCCGGGCCCCGCTATGAACCCTCCCAGGGTCGACCCCCCCCCCCCGTCCACAGACCATCCCTCCCGCCCCCCTCACTCTCCCCCCCCCGAGCCGCCGTTTGGGCCTCGAACTCCCGGATTCCCCTCTCTGCGCGATCCGCCCCACCCGCCCGGGTCTCGAACCCGCGAACCCAAAACCCCCGACCCCGGGCACGGCCCCGGCTCCGCTCAGCCCTCCCCCCCGTGGCCGCACCCCCTCAGCGCGGACCCCCCCCCTCCCTCTCTCTCTCCCGGGTCTCGAACCCGCGGCCCCGCCGGCGCCCACCCGCCCCTCCCGTCCCGCGGTACGCACCGTGCGGGGCGGCGGTGGGCCAGGCGCAGGGCAGAGCCCCGCAGGGCAGAGCCCCGCAGCGCGGCCCGTAGCGCGGCCCGCAGCCCGCCTTCCGCAGCGCGCAGGCCCCGCGGTTGGTCACGTCGTGCAGCCGCCGCGGGACCGCCAGAGCCTCCACGCAGTCGTACATGGTCCCGCGCACCCACCGGAGCCACGCGGCGCGGGACGGCCCCGCGGCGGCTGCGGCCCCAACCGGGCACGGCCCCGCCACGGCGGAGCCGCGGAGAGACCGCCCCGGGGTAGGGGGCGGGGATTCCGGGGACGTGGGGGGGGTGGGGACAGGGAGGGGGCGTGGGGCGGGGCGGGGGGACGGGCACGCGGGGACGTGGACGTACGGAGGGAGGGACTCGGGACGGGGGACGCGAGAACGTGGGGATGGGGGAGTGGGGGCCGTGGGGACAGCGACAGAGGGACGCGGGGACGGGGTGCGGCCACGCAGCGTGGGACATGGAGACGGGGACGTGGGGGGACACGGACATGGGGGCACAGTGTGGAATGAGGGCTTGGGGACACAGAGGGACACGGGGACGTCAGCGTGGGGAGCGTGGGCATGGGGACATTGCCGCGGTATGACATGGTCATGGACACAGATGGACGTGGGGGACACGGACATGGTGTGACACGTCTGTAGGACACGGCCGTGTGCAGTGTGACACGACATGACATGAGGGGAGGACGCAGACAAGGACCACAAATGCTTTGTGACATGGGGACACGCGGACATGGAAAAGGACACGAGTGCTGTGCGTGCCCATGTGTCCCCCCCGTGTCCTCTGTCCACCCACTGTCCCCATCTCCATGTTGTCACGTCCCCCGTGTATCCCCACGCGTGGCACAGCACAGCTCCGTGTGGCACTGCATGATGTTGGATGATCGCACTGCATTGCGCGGCGCTGAGCAGCGCTGCACGGCATTGCATGGCATCACTCAGCACTGCGTGGCATTGCCTTGCGTGGCACAGCTCCATGTGACATTGCATGGTGCTGCATGATGCTGCATGGCGGTCTGTAGCTCTGCACGGTTTTGCACAGCATTGCACACCACGAGCCAGCTGTGCGTGCCTCCACCGCGGCCGTCACACTCTTTTGCACAGCGTGGCACGCCTGTGCACACCCCCAGCCCCCGGGGCGTGGCGGGACGGGGGTGTTGTGCTGGGGCCCCACTGCTGCAGCACAGAACAAAGCCCCCATTGAGCACGGGCGTTTCCACCCCAATTTTTTTCCATGATCACATTCCCCCCCCCCCCCCCAACCCCCCGCCTGGGGAAGGGGGGTCAGGGAGGAGTGCCACATGCACTCCTCACACTCGCGTGTATACATGGCTGTAGGAATCAATGCCTGTGCCCTCCTATCGGCCCTATGGAGGGCTGGTGCTCTCCTCACACACTTGCACACTTGTGCCCATGTTGGCACAGACACAGCTGCGTGGGGGTGTCCTGTGTCCCCTGTGCCCCCACTCCTTTCAGAACACCGCCTCTATGCCTCCGCTTCTCCTGTCCCCCCGTGTCCCTCTTTGTGCCCCACATCCTTCACATCCCCGGTGTTCCTTCTGTCCCCATGTGCCCCATATCCCCACCGTCCCCATCTCCCGTGTCCCCACTACACCTGAAGTTCCTATATCCCTCTATATCCTTCCATCTCCCCCCACATACCCCCAGGTCCCTGTGCTCCTCGTCTCCATGACCCTACACTCTGTTGTCCCCACGTCCTGCTCCCCCCCCCTCCCAGGGCCACACCACAGGTGGGGGTCACCCGAGGACGATGTAGAGGGGGCGGGGACAGCAGCCTCCCTCCCCGGCCGCGTGCACGCGTGGGCACACCCACGTGAACCCCCCCCCCGGCTGAGCCCCCCCCACTGAGCCGGCTTTGGGCTATAAATACATAAATACCGGAGGGGGCAACGGGGGAGGGGGCAGCACCATGGGGCTGGCGTGGCACGGACAGCGGCTGCACAACCCCCCCTGTCCCCTGTGTGTTCCCCCGGGGGTGCCCCCCTGCTGCCATCCCCCGTATTGTTCCCCCCCCTGCTGTCCCCCCCCGTGCTGCCACCCTTCGGGTCCCCCTCCCTCTTGCGCCCCCCCGTTCTGTCACCCTCAGTATTGTGCCCCCCCCTATTGTCCCTCCCCCTGCTGCCACCCCCCGGGTCCCCTCCCCTGCTGTCACCCCACCTATTGCCCCCCACCCTGCTGCCCCCCCCCACTCTGTCACCCCCCTTGCTGCCCCCCCTGTGGCTGCTGCCTCAGGTGCCCCCCTCCCTGCTGTCACCCCCCTTGCTGCCCTTCTCCCTGTGCCCCCCAAACCTGTCCCCCCCCGTGCTGTTCCCCCTCGGGACACTGCCCCCAGTGCCCCCCCCCCGCCCCGCCGGCCCCGGCCCAGCATCAAGTGACGCCCCCCCCCCCCGGGAAGGTGAGTGAGGGAGAGCGAGGCGCGGGGCGGGGGCAACTGCGTTGGCACTGCGGCGTTTGCGTTGGCACTGCGGCGTTTGCGCAAGGAGCGGAGCAGCGGCGCCGGGCCTTTGGCCCCAGAGGCAATCTGTACGAGGGCCGGGGTGGCCGCGGTTCCTGGGGCGGCTGCGCGGCGCCGCGACCCCGGGAGGGCCGGGAGAGAGACCCCGTCACGTGACGCGCGCCTCGATGGCGGCGCCCGGCGGAAGCGGAAGCGGGTGCGCGGTGCCGCTTCCCCCCACGGAGGGGCAGGTGGGGCTCCGTGGGGCTCGGGGGCTGCGGTGGAAGGCCGGCGGGGCTGTGCGGGGCTCCGTGGGGCTCTGCGGGGCTCGGGGGCTGCGGTGGAAGGCCGGCGGGGCTGTGCGGGGCTCCGTGGGGCTCTGCGGGGCTCGGGGGCTGCGGTGGAAGGCCGGCGGGGCTCTGTGGGGATATCTCCGGGGTGGTGGTGAGGCCTGTGGGGCGCTGGGGGCGGTTCTGGGCGGCTCTGCGGGATGTGTGGGGACAGCGGAGGTCTCTGACGTGTTCGGGTGTTCTGGGAGACTGCGGTGTTCTGTGGGGCCAGAGGGTGTCCTGTGCGTGTGCGTGTGGTCCCGTGGGGCCCTAAATAGCACTAAGGGGACGAAGATTGTCTGTGGGGCCAGGAGGGGCCGTGTGGGGACCAGGGCTGTGGGAGCGGCCCCTCTGTGGGGCAGGGAGGAGCAGGCGGTTCTGGGAACGTGTAGGACTGAGCGTGGGGAGTGAGCACCAGCGTTGTTTGGGGTCAGTGTGTGAAGTCTGGGACACATGGGACGAGCTGTAGGGATGATGGGGGTCTCTGTGGGTGTGCTCAGCATGTGGTGCTGCAGACCCCTGGGGATGCCCTCCTTGGCCCTGCTGCCTCTCTCCACTGACCACCCCATCTCTGCAGCCCCCGGGATGCCCAGCCCGGCGCCATGCTGCTCGCTGCCTACGCCTCCCTCGCCGCACTGCTGGTGGCCACGCTGGGCCTGGAGCTGTTTTCCCGACGCACCACGGCTGCCACCACCACCACCAACCCGGCCTTCGCCCGCTTCCAGCACCGCTTCCTGCGCGCCTACCTGCCTGCACTGGCGGCCGATTGGCTGCAGGGTCCCTACCTGTACAAGCTGTACCACCACTACCCGCTTCGTGGAGGGGCAGATCGCCATCCTCTATGTCTGTGGCTTCGCCTCAGCCGTGCTGCTTGGCCCCCCAGCTGCCTCACTGGTGGACCGCCTGGGCCGGCGTATGTCCTGTGTGCTGTTCTCGCTGAGCTGCGCCGTGTGCTGCCTCACCAAGCTATCCCGGGACTACCTGGTGCTGGCAGTCGGGCGTGTGCTGGGTGGGCTTGCTACCGCGCTGCTGTTCTCAGCCTTTGAGGCGTGGTACGTGCATGAGCACGTAGAGCGGCACGACTTCCCCGCCGAGTGGCTGGCCGGCACCTTCGCACGGGCGGCTTTCTGGAACAATGTGCTGGCCGTGGGGGCCGGCGTGGTGGCCACAGCCCTGGCTGAGTGGCTGGGACTCGGCCCGGTGGCCCATTCGTGGCAGCCATCCCGCTGCTGGTGCTGGCAGCCGTGCTGGCACTGAAGGACTGGGAGGAGAACCACAGTCCGCCGCGCGCACTGGCCAAGACATGTGGGGATGGGCTGCGCTGCCTGCTGGCCGATGGGCGCGTGCTGCTGCTGGGCACTGTGCAGGCGCTCTTTGAGAGTGTTGTTTACATCTTCATCTTCCTCTGGACGCCGGTGCTGGACCCACACGGGCCACCGCTAGGCATTGTCTTCTCCAGCTTCATGGCGGCCAGCATGCTGGGCTCGGCGCTGCAGCGCGTGGCTGTGTCGGCACGGTACCGCCTGCAGCCCGTGCACCTACTGGCACTGGCTGTGCTGCTGGCCTTCCTCGCACTCTTCATGCTCACCTTCTCCACGGGGCCTGGGCAGGAGAGCCCGTCCGAGTCCTTCGTCGCCTTCCTGCTGCTGGAGCTGGCCTGCGGGCTCTACTTCCCCTCCATGGGTTTCCTGCGGCGCAAAGTGATCCCCGAGAAGGAGCGCGCCGGCGTGCTGCACTGGTTCCGCGTGCCGCTCAACCTGCTGGCCTGCCTGGGGCTGCTGCTGCTGCACAGCAGCGACCATCGCAGTGGCACACGCAGCATCTTTGCTCTCTGTGCCGCGCTGATGCTGCTGGCGCTGCTCGCCGTTGGCCGCCTCTTTGCCATCGGCCGTCATGACCCAGAGCTGCGGCTGCCAGCCCCCCAGGTTCTCCCAGAGGGACCTGATCTGTGAGGAATGGGGTGGGGAGATGGTCCTCCTCTGGGAGGCAGGAATGCAGCGCAGGGGGATGAGCGACCCCTTTGCACCTTAGCAACTATCTCTGCTTTGTAAAGAAATTAAAGTGTTTCTGTAGAGCCACACAACCTTTTCTGAGGAGAAATAAGGTGGAGTTTGCTGTTTGGCACCATGTTTCCATCCCATGCTCAACACTCCTCTGGGACACTACAGTCACTGGATCCCCAGAGAGTACCCACATGGGGGGTAGGTGTGCCCCTCCTTCCTGGGGCCACACATGGGTCCCCCCGGCTATTCGTTGCAGGGGGGATGACCTCAGGCCAGTGCAAATGTTGCTCATCACTGCCCAAACTGATGAGGAGCACAGGTACTGGGTCTGTAGCGCTGCACCCCATTGGGTGGGGTACCCAAACAAGATCCAGAAACACTGCAGTAGATAGAACAAATACACTTTTACTGTGCTGTTGCTGTTTTTAGCATAAAATGACCAGAAAAAGCAAAGTTGTCCCACTGGCACATTCCTGTCCCACCTCAATCCCATCCCACCCCTATTCCCTCTGCCATTCCATCCCAATCCCATTCCTACCCCGATCTCATCCCATTCCTGTTCCCATTGCCACTCCAATCCCATTCTCATCCCCATCCCTACCAACACTGCCATCCCAACCCCAATCCCACCGCCCTACAGCTGCTGCAGCAGGGCGAACACCTCGGGGTCGAGCTGTGCGGGACGCAGGCAGTCGCGCAGGCGGAGGGCTGTGGCCGCAGCTCCCTCCTGCCGCCGCCACTCACGCAGCATCTCGAAGCTGCAGAGCGCAGTGCGGTGTGGATTGTTCTCGCGGATCTGCTCCAGGCGGCAGCGCTGCAGCCCCAGGCACAGCACACCAACCTCCTGCCACTCGTGGCCCAGCAGCTGTGCCACCCGCAGCAGGTCCCGCTCTGACAGCAGCCGACCGGCACCTGTGGGCACCCACGGGGATGTCAGTGGGGGACGTGGACCTCGCCCCAACCCCCTCCTCCCGCCACCGCGTCCCAAAGGGTCCTCACCACATCCTGATGGGTCCGTGGTGACGTCCTGAGCGCGGCCGCCGGCGTCCGGAGGGCCACCAACGACATCCCGAGGGCCAACCGCTTCCTGAGAGCCGACTCGGGCCACCTGAGGAGCACCACCAGTGTCCGGAGGGCCACCACCGCCAACATAAGTGCCACCGACGTCAACTCAAGGGCCACCGAGGGCCACCGAAGCGCCACCACCTTCCCGAGCGGCACCGAGGGAGGGCATCCCACGCGCAACCGACGGCGGCCCCACGGCACCCACCTCTCCGGGGTCGGCGGCGGCCCCGTCCGCTCCGGGCAGGCGGTACTGCCGGATGAGGTCGTGGCGGGGCAGGCGGCGGAGGACCGCGGCGGACACGTGCAGCGCGCGGCCGGGGAAGTGCTGCAGCAGCATGGAGCACAGCTCGGGGCGCGAGGCCGCCTGCAGCCGCGACAGAGGCAGCTGCTCCTCCAGGAGGTACTTGAACGTCTGGAACTGCTCCTCCGACAGCGCCCGCTGCAGCTCCAGCAGCACCTCGCGCTCCGTGGCGGCCATAGGGCGGCGAGCTGCGGGAGGTGGGTCACGCAGTGCCCGCGGGGCGCGCCCACCCGGCGCCCACCCGCCGTCCCCGCCGTCCCCGCCGTCCCCACCGCGCTTCCGCTCACCGGGACTTTCCCGCCGATATCAGCGAGTGGTTGCCATGGCGCCGGGGGCGGGGCTCCCGGGGGGCGGGGCTCCCGGGGAGGCGGGGCTTGCGCCTGGTCGCGGCGCTGCCTCGCGCAAATGGAGCGGAGCAGAGGGGCCGGGGCCGCCCCGCCGCGCCGCGCCCGCTGTGTGGCTGCAGCTGGGTCAGAGCCGCGGGGCGGTTGGGACCTTAAAGGCCATCAGACTCCGTCGTGGTGCTGCAGCCATTCTGGGGTGGCCCTGCCCTACGCTGGGGGTCCCCTGGGGGAGCACCGCCCCGCGCGCCGCCGCTCGCTGGTTCCCCCCCCCCCCCTCCCATTATCCCCCACTTCCGGTCCCCGCCCCGCCCTCGGTGCAGTTCCCCGTCCCGCCGCCAGGCGGTGCTCTCCCGCCGCTCCCGACGCTGCGGGAACTGCTTCCTCCTCCGCCGCGCGCTCTCCCCGCGCGGCCCCGGCTCCCGGTTGCGATTGGCTCGTCCTGCCGTCCATCGGCAGGAGACGACGCGATTGGCGAAAATGCGGCGGCGGGGCGCGAGGAGGGGAGGTGGCAGAGGAGGCGGAAGTGCGGTGCGAAGTCCCGGATGTGAGGGGGCGAGGGGGGCCGGGGGCGGCCGCGGCGGAGCCCATGGCGGCGGCGGCGGCGGTGAGGAGGAGCGGAACGGCCGCGGGGTCCGGGAAGCCCTGAGCGGGTGGGAGATGAGGCAGGGACGGGGAGAGGGGGGGGGGGGGGGGTTTGGGGCGCCCGTGGAGGAGGTGGGGGCGCCCAGAGCGGAATGTGGGGCTCCCGGGGCATTAGGGTCCCGAGGAGAATGTGGGGCGCCCATAGGGAACGGGGCGGGGCGGGGCGGAGCTCACGGCGCTGCTCCGCAGGTGGCGCGGCGCCATGGATGACCTCCGCCTGCACTACCGCTTCCTGAGCTGGCGGCGGCGGATCCGCGAGATCCGCGAGGTGCGCGCCGTGCGCTACCAGGAGCGCGCCAGGCACGTGCTGGTGGACGGGGACACGCTCAGGTGGGGGCGGTGCTGCGGGGGGGGGGGGAGGGGCGCGATGTGACACCAAGTGACCCGGCTGTGTGTGCGTGTGTGTGTGCCCCTAGCTACCACGGGGACTCGGGCGAGGTGGGCTGCTACGTGGCACCGCGGCCGCTGACGCGGGACAACAACTACTTCGAGGTGAGGGGGGCCTGCGGCGCCGCCAGGGGTCCCCATCTTTGGCTACGATCCCCATTGTCACTGGGAGTCCCCATCCCAGCGTGGATTCCTGTCCCACCCAGCCACGGTGTCCCCGCAGGTGTCCATCGTGGACAGTGGGGTGCGCGGTGCCATCGCGGTGGGTCTGGTCCCGCAGCACTACAGCCTGGAGCACCCTCCTGGGTGGCTGCCTGGCTCGGTGGCGTTCCACGCCGATGACGGCAAGTGAGTGAGCACCGTGTGGGGACCGGAGGATGTGTATGTGTTCAGGGGGATGGGGGGCAGGGAATCCGTGCCATCACGCCCCTCTTTCCCACCCCCCAGGCTGTACAGTGGCCGCGCCAAAGGGCGGCAGTTCGGCACCAAGTGCAGCTCTGGCGATCGCATCGGCTGCGGCATCGAGCGCATCTCCTTCGAGGTGCAGACGGCACAGGTCTTCTTCACCAAGAACGGGAAAAGGGTGAGAGCCCCACCACCACCACCAGAGCCCCATCTCCACCTATCCCCCACTGCCACTGACCTCTGGCTCTGTACCCTGCAGGTGGGCTGCTCGGCCATGCCGCTGTCCCCTGAGGGGCTGTTCCCAGCAGTGGGGCTGCATTCGCTGGGGGAGGAGGTGCGGCTGCACCTGCGTGCAGCGCTGGAGGACGACAGCGCGATGATGGTGGACAGCCATGAGGAGGAGTGGGGCCGTCTGCATGATGTGCGCGCCTGTGGCACGGTGAGCGCCCCATGGCGGGGGGTGCACAGCCCCATAGGGTTGCAGGCCCAGCCCTGCGGCAGGACAAGCCTGGCCTCAGAGCAGGGTGTGTTCCTGGCCCTAATCTTAGGGGGGACTGTGGGGATGTCCTCTCCTCCCTTTAGTATTCCCCTGTTCCTCTCCTGCTGAACTCATTGCTCTCTTTGCTCTTTATGCCTGCTGTCTTCCTCCACCATAGCTGCTGGAGTACGTGGGGAAGGGGAAGAGCATCGTGGACGTGGGGCTGGCGCAGGCACGGCGCCCACTCAGCACCCGCAGCCATTACTTTGAGGTGGAGATTGTGGACCCAGGCGAGAAGTGCTACATCGCGCTGGGTCTGGCACGCAAGGTGGGGGGGCTGGGGGGCAGGGGATCCCACTGTGTGCCCCCCCCAGCACGAGGCCTGATGGCTCTTTGTCCTGTCATAGGATTACCCCAAAAACCGGCACCCTGGCTGGAGTAGGGGCTCGGTGGCATACCATGCGGGTTAGTAGTCCCTGCTGCCCCCCACAACCTCGGGGCTTTTGGGGTTGGGGGGGGGGATGTGGAAGGGACGGATGCAAAGAGGGGGGGGGGGGGTTCAATGATTGTCACTCCCCCCCCTTCCCACAGATGATGGGAAGATCTTCCATGGCAGTGGGGTGGGGGACCCGTTTGGCCCCCGCTGCTACAAAGGGGACACGATGGGCTGCGGCATCATGTTCCCCCGTGACTACAGCCTGGACAGCGAAGGTGGGTGGGGGGCTCTGGGACCCCCCCCCCCCCCCCGGGCTGAGGTTGGGGTGTCACCCCCCCTACTCACCCTTTCATATCCCCTCCCCCCCAGGTGACAGCGATGAGCAGTGTGACACAACTTTGCCCACACGGCGTGTGCGCAATGTCACATACGTGAGCCCTGAGGATGAGGAGGAAGAGGAGGAGGAGGAGGAGGAGGAGGAGGAGGAAGACGAGGGGGGGGGCACGGAGCAGGAGCGTGGTGGCACCAAAGTGGTGGTAAGTGAGGGGGGCGCTTGCTTTAATTATTGTGTTTCTGGGGGGTGGTGACATCAGTCCCCTCATACCAGAGAGCTCTCCATCTGTGGGGCACGGGGGGGGGGAGGAACACTGCATCAATCTGTAGAACCATGAACCACCACCCCATGACCCCTACAGCCACACGCCTTAAAGCCTCAGCAGGTTGGGGGGGGGCACACCCCCTTTTATTTGTTGGAGGGGGGAAGTGTGAGGGGGTCGGGGCAGAGTGGTACTGTCCCCCATCTGAGGGGCACAGTGCTCTGGGCACCCTTATTCCCCTCCCTCTTGCACATACACCCCCCCCCCCCCCAGGTGTTCTTCACACGCAATGGGCAGATCATCGGTAAGAAGGAGGCGCGGGTGCCGCCGGGGGGGTACTTCCCCACTGTGGGAATGCTGAGCAGTGGTGAGAAGGTGAAGGTGGACCTGCACCCCCTCAGCGGGTAGGGGGGGGCCCCCCCACACACCCCTCGCACTTTAATCCCCCCCCCCCGATGGAACTCCCTCTCTGTTGTTGGTGGAGTTCCCTATTCTGGCCCATCCCCCACCTGCCCACCACCCTGGGAAGAGGGGAGCAAGTTATTATGCCCCCCCATTGTTGTCCCCATTCTGCTGAATGTAATGCACCCCTCAGGGGTGGGGTGCCGGAGGGAGGCAGTGCCCCCCCCGTTTGCCAATGCACAGCTCTGTGCCCCCCCTGCAATAAAGTATGTATCAGAGCTGCTCTCGCTCCTTTGTGACAGAGTGCTCCTGCCCCAGTGCTCCCCCCCCCCCCCCAGTAATGTCCCCATATCTGGGTGCTGCTTCCCCCCCCCCCACATAATGCTGTTCCCCCCAATACACAATGTTCCCATTTAAGGGCTCTGCCCCCCCCCAACAGTTCCCCCATATTTGTGTGCTCCCCCATGTAGTAGTGCTATGCATCTTGGGGTGCCCCCGCCTCAGGGCGCTGTTCCTTGCAGTGGTCGCTCGGGGGGGGTGCAGCGCAGCATCACTTTGGTGACGAAACTGACGATGGCGCGGGCGGGCTGCTCGGGGTCCAGCTCCGCAAAGAGGTGGCACGCATTGCCCCCCGCCCCCCCAGCCTGCTTGGCCACAAAGCCGAAAATCCTGGGGGAGATGGGGGGACACAGCGCTCTGGCAGGGGGGCACAGAGCGAGGGGGGGATCGGCTGTGCCCCCCCCGGTACTCACGTGGAGGTGGTGCCGTCTGCATTCGCCCATCTGTATGCACAGAACTGTTAGGGATGGTTCCCCCCCCCCCCCCCCCCGCCCAAATTTCCCATCTCCCTCAGGTCATCACCTGCGGCCCTCGGGGTCAGTGCTGCAGAACGTGACGCTGCCCACGGGGTAATGGCGACGGAAGAAGAGCCTGAAGGGGGGGGGGGGGGGGAGGAAAGAGGGGCAGCGCGTGCTCAGTGCGGGGCGGGGCCGTGGGGCCGCGGGGCGGGGCCGTGGGGCGCACTCCCACCTGCGCTGGCGGTCGGTGAGAGTGATGCCGCGCGCGGACACGTGGAAATGCGCGGTGCACTGTGGGGGGGGCGGCGCCCCGAGCACAGCGTCCGCCGCCATCGCCACCGCACGTGGTCCCGTGAGCGCCTCCGTGAGCACCGAACCCAAATAGCGCACGCTGCAACCTGCGGGACAGAGCTCCGCCACCGCGCCCCAACACCCGTCCCAGTACCCCCCCATTCCCGTAAGCCCCCGATCCCAGTGCTTCCCCTTCCCGGTAGCCGCTCATCCCAGTGCCCCCCCCCCCCCCCCCCCCCCACCTGCTCCCTGACGCAGCAGTTCGGCGGCGGTGCTGACGTTGGGGGTCCCGGTGCCCCCCAGCTCCTGCAGTGGATCTGGGGGGGGGAGGGCACAGGGAGTGATCATTTGAGCTTTCCCCCCCCCTCCCCGCCCCGAAAGGGAGGGACACGCGGGGTGGGGTTACGGAGTTGGGGGGGTGAGCACGCACCAGTGCAGGGGATGCGCAGCGCACACGGCAGCGACATGGGCTGGATGGAGTGCTGCAGCACCAGCGCCGGGAGACTGCCTGCGGGGGGACACCGCCACGACAACTGCCACGGACTCTCCCATGCCCCCCCCCCACCCTCCCCCGGATCCCACTCCCATGGGTCTCCCCACGAACCATCCCAGCAGACCCTCTCTCCACCACCCTCCCCATCACGGACCCCTTCCCCCCATGGGCTTCCGCACGATTCTTCCACAGGACCCCCCCTCCCCGCCCTAAGAACCCCCCCCCCTCACCGAAGTGCGGCTCCTCCGCCCCCCCCCCGGATTTTGACGCCGCGCGGTCCCGTCTCGATGAGGAAATGGCGCACGAGACACTCGCGGGGGTCCCCTGGGGGCGATATGGGGCAGTGAGGAGGAGTTGGGGGGGGCGGGGGGGCGTCCCAGTAACGGAGGGAAGGGTCTATGATTTCTGGAGGGGGGGAGGCTTCGCTGATTTCCGCCCTCCCGGGGTCCCTCAGTACTTTGTTAGTTTCTGGGCGGGGGTCCCCACCCGTACCTTTCCCGGCGGGGGGGCAGCCGGGGGGGGGCTGTGCCACGCGCAGTGCCAGTCCGTACCCCCCCCGGAACGAGGTGCTGTCGCGGACCAGGAACGCGCCGGGCTCGCGGTCCTTCAGCAGCGCCACGGCTACGGGGCACGGCGTCACGGGGGGGGTCCTAATGAACGCCCCCCCCCAATAGGCGCCCCCCAGTTAAGCCCCACGGACCTTGCTCCCGCGACATTCCTGGTTTGTACCAGAACCTGGACGTGTCCTGGGCGAACGCGGGGGGGTCGGCCGCGGCGGGGGGCGGGCGGGAGGGTGTCGTGCCCCCCCCTGGGGCGCTGCGCTCCTCTCGGGGAGGTCCCGACACGGGGGGGACGCAGTAAGAAGAGGGGGAGGGGAAGGAGGGGGAAGGGGAGGACTCCCCCTGGGAGTGGTCCTGAGTGGGGGAGTCCTGGGGGCCGCCGGGCTCTGTTATGGGGATGGGGGAGCAGTGAGCCTCTGAGAGCCCCCCACAGCCCCCCACAAGGACCCACGCAGCTCCCATTTTCCATAACCCCCGTCACCCTGACTGCCTCTCCCAGCGCCTCCTCCCTCCCAATACCCCCCGCCCTCATAATGCCCTAAAACCCTCCGCTCCCAACTCATCAGTGCCCCATAAACCCCCCGGCCCTCACCCTTCCCACACACCCCCCTTCCCTCTTGCCGACCCCACCGCAGGGCCCCCCCGACCGTCCCATAAGCGCCCTATAGCCCCCAGCCCACCAATAGCCTCCTCCGTATTCCCCTACACCCCCCCCACAACCCCAGCACCCCCCTCCCCGTAGCCCCCCCCATTTCCTACCACTCCCCGCACCCAGCCCGTATCCGCTCTCAGCCCCACCGCCCCTCCCCCTATCCCCCCCCTACTCACCCCCCGCGCTCTCCCCGGGGCTCCCGGGGGTTCCACTTTTGGGGAGGGGCGGTCCCACAGGGAAGGGGCGTGGTTCGCAGAGGGGACAGAGGGGCGTGGTCAAAGCAGACCCCGCCCCTTCAGACAGCGACCGCCGCGCGCGACGTCGCCCCCCGTCCTCGGCCCCGCCCCCCGGGCACGGACAGGGAGGGGGAGGGGCCAGGCTGGGGCGGCGCTGGAGGGCGTAGCCTAAGGGGGAGTGGGCATGGGGGGCCACTGGGGTTTGGGTGCTATGGGGCACGTGGGCACTATGGGGTGGCACAGCGCTGCTGTAGTGCGATGGGCTGCAATGGGGCATCGGGGGGCTGTTGTAGACACTCTGAGTGCTATGAGGGACATGGGCACTGTGCGGCGCTGAGGCGCTGCTATGGGTTGATGGGGTGCTATGGAGTGGCACGGGAGTCCTATAGGCATTTTGCGTGCTATGGGATGCCTGGGTGCTATGGGATGCCTGGGTGCTGCTACAGGGTGCCAGAGTGCCATAAGGCAGTGCAGGACTATAGGGCATTGGGGGACTATAGGATGCTGTGGGGCTATATGGTGTCAGGGGGCTGTGGGGTGATGGGGGGCTGTATGATGCTGTAGGGCTGTAGGTCATTGGGGTACTATAGGGTGTCAAGGTGCTATAGGGGGGGGAAGGGCTGTAGGGTGATGGGGGGCTATAGGACGCAGGGGGGGTACAGGATGTTGGGGGGCTGTGGGGTGTGGTTGGGGCACTATAGGCTGTGGGGCTGCTATGGGGTGGTGTGGCACTATGAGGCACTGAGTCACTATAGGGTGCTGGAGTGCTATGGGGCATTAGGGAACAACAGGGTGCAGCAGTGCTACGGGGCATAGGGTCACCATGAGGCGGTAGACCACTATAGGACTCAAAGCAGCTGTGGGGCACAGGGCCACTGTGGGGTGGCACGGTGCCATAGGGTGCTGCAGTGCTATGGTGCAAAGGGCAGCTATAGGGCACAGGGTCTCTGTGGAGCACTACGTTGCTGTGGGGCATCAGAGTGCTATAGGATGCTGCAGTGCTATGGGGCACAGGATCCTCATGCGGGACAGGGCAGCTATGGGGTGCTGTGGTGCTATAGGATGCTGTGGTGCTATGGGACATGGGGCTGCTATGGGGTGCAGGGCCACTATGGGGCACTGTATCACTGTGGGGTGCCAAGGTGCTATGGGGCACAGGGTCTCCATGGGGTGCAGGGCTACTATAGGGCACAGGGGTTCCCTGTGGGGCACCGGGGGGGCTCTCCTCCTGCCCCCCCCCCAGCCCACAGCCCCCCAGCAGCTGCTCCAGCTCCCAGCGCTCTGCAGCCGTGGGGGGCGGGGGGTGCCCTGGAGGGCTCTGCAGTGGTGGGGGTGCGGCCGTGGAGGGTTCCTCTTTCCATGGGGCACCCCCGGGGGCCCCATTGTCCTGCACGAGGGTGTGGGGGCTCTCCTCCTGCAGTCCTCCCTTCTGTGTCAGGTCTGTGGGAACACAGCACCATTGGGGAGGATGGGAGGGGTTCCAGGGGCATCCCACTGGAGTTTGGGGCCCCACGGGATGCAGTCCTCTTTGAGGTTTGCGGACCCACAGGGGCTGGAGGTCCCATTCAATTTTGGGGTCCCACTGGGGTCCCCTTGGTTCCCATTGGGAGCTGTGGTCCCACTGCATCCCATCGGGGTTTGGAATCCCTCTGCGGTCCCACTGAGGGGCAACACTGGGGTGGCCCTTGGTTTGGGGTACTGTTGGGGGGGAGGGGTTCCCGTGGGTGCTAGCCCCTCACCATCACTGCTGTCCTGGTGCCGCGCGTTGAAGCCATGGAAGGAATCGCGCCGCACTGTGGGGTCCCACGTGCACAGATCCACACACACAGTGCCACAGGGGGAGGCCCAACCTGGGGGGAGATGTGGGGTGGGGTTATAGGGGTTATGGGAGGTTATTATGGGCTGTGGGGGTGCCCCCCTCACCTTCCACTTTGTCAGGACTGGAGGAGAACACAAACTCCACGGCAGCATCGGGAGGGAAGCGCTCATCTGAGGGGGAAGTAGGAACTGGGGATGTGCAGCCCCACACCGCAGCAGAGCCCCCACCCACCGAGTCCCCACGGACCCCCGTGACTCAGTGGAACACCCCCCGACCCCCCACTTCCCCTCATAACCTCTAACTCCCCCCAAACCCCAGCCACCAATGAATGACACCAAACTCCTATGACCCCGCCCTGACCCCATGACACCCAATAACCCCCGACCCCCAGGGACCCCAATGATTCCCCAACCCCAGAATCCAAACGACCCCACAGCTCCCCAACCATTGACACCCCTGACCCCCGCACCCCCAAGGCCCCCCTGACCCCACCGTGCCCCACCCTCGCACGCCAGGTCCAGCTCCTCCTTGCACAGCCGCAGCCGCTCCCCCTGCAGCGCACACGTGTGGAATTGTGCCCGGAAAACCGCGCGGCGCCCGGAGCCCCAGCGCTGGTAGCACTGCACCTGCACACGTGTGGCACGTGGCGTGTGTCACGGCACACATCATGGCACGCATTGTGGCACACGTTATATCGTATCACATCACACATGTGACGCACATCACAGCGTATCACACCATTGTCACACCAGTGTCACCCATTACACACATGTCCATCCGTGTCACACGCACACAGCCCTGGGGGGCCTGCACTGCCCCCATCCCATTCCTCTGTCGTATATCTGTTTTGCACTCCCCCCTTGCACACTCACCAGGACGTCACCCTTCAGCAGCAGCGCGGGCTCCAGGCTGATGCAGACGCTCTGTGGGCCGGGGGCACTGCAGGGGGGAGGGGGGAGTTGGAGGGTTTGGGGGCCCAAATTGGGGCAGGGGTTGGGGAGGTCTGGGGGCTCGGATCCCCCCAAGGGGTGGCGGCACTCACTATACGCCTGAGGTGTGCACCAGCTGCAGCGCCTGGTACAACTTCAGGAACGGACGGAAGTCTGCAGGGCACAGCATGAGAAAGTGGGGTGTAGGGGCAAGGCTGGGGGTCACTGCCAGGGTGGAGTCATATTTGGGGATCACTTCTAAGGGAAAGGACCCCACTGTGGGGTCCCAATGGGGTGGGATGCTCACCGGGCTGGAATCGGGGCAGGGGAGGCAGCAGCACATGGTGCAGGAATACAGGGCGGCTGTTCACCCGTGCGGCGCCCGACAGCAGTGCCCCAAAGTGCACTATGTACCTGAGGGGCAGCGTCCCACATCAGCACCCCACAGCGCTGCGCCCCAAAGCGTCTGTTCCCCAAACTGCATGCAGCCCAATACCACCCCACATCTCAGAAACGTGCACCAAAACCCCACCCACCAAAACTCATACCCTGCACACTCACACCCCACACCCCTGCCCCCCAAATCCCGCCCCCAACCCCCCTCCCCTGTATACCCCCTACCTGCGCTGGGACGGCAGCATGTCACCCCCCACTCTCTCTTCACAGAACTGCCTCATGGTGGCGGTGCCCAAAGCCTGCTCCGCACTGTGGGATCAGCACAGCCCCACTGGGCCTCACAGATCCCCTCAACCCCCCCACAGTCCCCTGCAGCATCATGCCCCAGAGCTCTCCCGTAACAGCCCCCATTCCCCGTAAGTCATAGCTTCCCATAGCCCCCAGACCCCTCACCAATGCCTCCCCCAACCCTCAGCCCCCCCCCACCTCCCATAGTCCCCCAGATCCCCATCACTTCCCTATAACTCCCCACAACACCCAACGCTAATACCTCCCCCCATAATCTCCCCCTTCCCCACTCCACATCCCATATGCCATAGGCCCCCCCACACTACACCTCGTAGACCCAGCCAGCCCCCACCCCGCACCCCAATCCATAAGCCTCCCATATTTCGCACCCCATACCCCATAGTTCTCCACACCCCACTATGACCCCCCGTACCTGGCGCAGACACGGCTGTAGTGCATATACGCTGCCACCACGACGCCCACTTTCCCCCTGTTGCCCTGAGGGAGTTGGGGGTCAGCGCTCCTCAGCCCCCCACTTTACAGCCCCCCACTTTACAGCCCCCCTGTGACACTCCACTTCCCCCGAGACCCCACAACCCATAGGCCCTATAATCCCACCCCTATAAACACCGAGGCTCTATACCTCCCCCCTGACCCGAACCCCCCTGCGACGCTGTGACCCCACCCCACGCACCCGGCAGTGCAGCACGGCCACACGGGGGGGCAGCGCAAGCAGGCAGCGCTCCAACGCTTTGCAGATGGCGCACAGTGTGTCCAGGGGGGGGGCCAGCAGGTCCGGCCAGCCAAACTCCTGTACCTGCGGGTGGCCACGGTGTGACCCACAGCATGACCCATGTCCCTGAGCCCACTGTCTGATCCCCCCAGGGCTCCACATCACGACCTATACTCTGACTCTGTGGCCCCAACCTCCCCAGGATCCCACACCCCAGTCCCACACACCAACGCCACTGGAATCCCACATCTCAACCCCCGTGCTCCCCAAAACCCCACATTCCATGCCCCCCAGAACCCTGGTGTTCCTGATCCCGAAGCCCCAACCCCACACCCCCACAGCAGGGGAACCCCTCCGGACCCCCTTCCCCCTCCCCAGCAGTGCTGACCGTGGGGTGCAGGCGGACGAGGTCATGGCGCTTCTCTGAGAGGTTGAAGAGCTGCAGCAGAGAGGATACTGAGTCACAGCCCACGGCACAGCCTCCCCAACCATCCCCAAGGATCCCCTGCCCATCTTTATGTGGCCCCATGTCCCCAGCACCCCGTTCCCCTCTGCTCCAAGGACCCCATGTCCTGTCCCCATGTCCCCCTGCTTTGACCTTACATGCCCCCATGTCCCGTCTCCACCTCCTCACCATTCCTATCCCCAAGGACCCCCATTCTGTCCCCACAGTCCCTGTCCCCATATTCCCCAGCGTCCTATGTCCCATCCCCGGATTCCCCACATACAAGGACCACCGCCCCCGCCCCCCCCTTCACCGTGTATGCATCGCGGTGCCGCGCACGCAGGAGGAGTGCAACATCACGGAGATCTCCGTGGAAGCGCCGCTCATCCGCCCCCACCGGGAACCGCACTGCGATCATCCGCTCCGTCACATAGCTCAGCTCTGCGGGGGGGACACCGGGCACAGCCGGGGGGGGCAGCCTGGGGGCATCACAGGGCAATAGGCGGGGTCATAAGGGACTATACAGGGACACAGAGTCATGGGGGACTATCCGGGGTTACGGGGTCATGGAGGGATAAACGGGGTTATGGGGTCATAAGGGGTTACGAGGCTATAGGACATGGGTCCACCTCCATGCTGGGGGGCAGGGGATGTGGGGACTGGGGATGGGGACCCAGGGACAATGATGGGGACAGTGCCCACAGAACCCCCCCAACCCCACCACATTCACCCCACCGCACCTGGGCAGGGAACGATGCTGCCGGGGGGCTCTGGAGGGCAGACTGCTGTCCTGGGGGCACACAGAGCTCCTGTCCACACACCACCCCAGTCCCAACCCCACCACAATCCCGCCCCAACCCTAACCCAATCCCAACCCCAATCCCACCCCACCCCAACCCCAACCCAATCCTAACCCCAATCTCAATTCCACCCCAATCCCAGTCCTACCCCAATCCCACCCTCCTCTCACCAGCTTCTCGCCATGCCTCGGTGGGGCAGTGTTTCTCCGCTGCGGGGCACACAGAGTTTAGGGGGCACTGTAGGGTGCTCCAGCACTGCTTCAGGGTGAGGGTGGGGGTGGGCTCCCGCCCCATAACTTACCAGCTCAGGGGGGGGCGGAGGGTGGCACGGAGATGTGACCTGCGGAGGCAAAACACTTACTGTAGCTCCATAGAAAAAATCTGGCCCCATTGTGGGCCCCCAGCCCCACAGATGTTCCCTCCACAACCCACAACCCGAACCCCCAGGGGAACTGAGGCACAGGGCAGTGCTTTCCCCCCCCCCCGCCCACGTCCGTCCGTCCATCCGCTGTTTGTCCAGCTGCAGCCCCTGGCGCACAGCCAAGCGCTCTGCGTGGGGGGCACAGGGACATCATGGGGATGTGGGGACAGGGAGTCGTGAGGAGGTGGGGACGTGGGTCTGTCTCTGCCTACAGTATCCCAGTGGCTCTGGAGACCTGGAGGGGGTGTCCCTGGACCAGCAAACATCACCAAATGTCACCCCACGGCCCCCGCGCCCCCACGGTCCTTACCTTGGTCTCACAGCGCTTATGGGAGACGATCTTGCAGACTGTGGGGACAAGGACATAGGAACATGCGGACACAGAACTTTGGGGCCACGGGCACACAAAGACATGGGTCTTTGGGACACTGGGGACACGTGGGGACACAGTGCTGCGTCACCTCGGCAGAGCAGCCCTTGGGCGCCCACGCTGTCCTGACAGACGGCGCAGGACCGGGACCTCTTCCGGAACGACTTCTCCTGGAAAGTGTGGGGCGGCACTGGGGGGGGCTGTGGGGTGGTATGGGGAGACAGCAAGGGAATGGGGAGACGTGTGGACACGATGGGGATGTGGTGCTTGGGGATTACCCCCCCTCCCCCTCTGTCCCCGTGTTTGTGACCCACATCCCCCCCCCGCGCAGTGTCCCTCTGCAGGAAGCAGTTCAGGCACAGCCCAGGAAATGGCCCTAGGGGGAGCGGGCGTGGGAAAGGGTGGGGGGGACAGAGAGCGGAGCACACTCCCAGTGCACACTGAAGGGCAGCCTCACAAGGGAGAACACAGCAACGGGGTGAGCACACACCACACTTGTCTCCCCCAATGGGGACACCCCGATCCCAAATCTGACCCTCCCTGCCCCATGTGTGTCCCCATCCTCGTGGAATTTCACTACCCCTCAACTCTGTTCCACCCCCAACCCCGTCCCTGATCCCCAAACCCACAGATCTGCCTCCCCCTCTGCCCTCCTCCCCATGTCCCCACCACAAAGGGAGCTGCAACCCAAAGTGTAACCCACTCTTCCCCCCCAAAGCCCAAATGTGCAGTGCCACTTCCCACCCCATTTCTGACCCCAAACCCCATAGATCTGTCCCCCCACTCACAGCCTACCTGTAACTGATTGAACCCCAGGCATACACTCTCACCTGACATGTGTCCTCAACCCCTGTGGACTTCCAACGCCCCATAATCCCCCAACCCTCCCCAGTCCCCCATCCTGCTCTCCAAACCAAATGGAGTCATCCAACCACTCATGTCATCACCCCACAGTGCCCCCACCCCACACATGACACACTTTATCGTCCCATCTGACGATCCCACCCCATGACTCCCCCCACTAGAGACCCCTACAAATGTGACGCACTCCTAAGATTCCGCGTGGGACGCCCTTATACCCCACTACCCATACTCCCCCATCATACCCCCTCTCACGTAACACCCCCCGTGTCCCTCACCCATATCCCCACACACACACAACTCGTGCGATGCCGCGTGGGACTCCCCCAACCCCCAACCACGCCACCCCCCCCACCCTCCCGTGTCCTTCCCCTCGTCGCTCTGTACCGGGTGGGGTTCCCTCCGCCCCAGGACCCGCAGGAGGCCCCCCACGGCCCCGCGTGGGTTCATGGCGATGCCACGCACGGCACTCGGGAGGCGGTGTGTCCGGGGGGGGGGGGGGGGGCTGCGCTCCACCCGCTGCTGCCGCTTCCCGTCCGAAGTGCCCCCCCGGGAGGTGGAGGAAATGGGGGGGGGGAAGGGGTCGGACCCACACCATGGCCCCGCCCCCTTCACCGCCCCTCTGTCCCACTTCAGGGCTGATTAACCCCTTCGGGGCCAGAGGGGAGACGAGGGGGAGCCCCTTCCATGGGGTCACGGAGCGGTGTATGGAGTGCCCTGCAGGGCTGCGGGGCTGGGGGACATCCCCTCCCGGGGATGCGCCCATAATCCACATTGAACCTCCACCCTGCAGCCCCCCACTCCTACCACAGAGCTCAGAACTTCACAGTCTCCACAGCCCCACAACCAGAACGGTTCGAGGGCTTCGCTGCCCGAATATTTCATTTATTCTCTATTCCGTCCCCCAGTGGAACCGCAGCCCCCGGCCTACGCAGTGTGGCTGCTGCTCCCCCTCCTCCTTGGGGGAGGTCCCTCCGATTGGAGCTTCATCCACAATCGATGACATTTCTGCCCCTGAGGCTGTGAAACAGCAAAAGTTCAGCACGGGTAGCATGAGTAGTGGGGGGAAGACGCATACACCCCTGTAAGGTGAAACTGATACTGGCAAAACAAAACAAAACAAAACAAAACAACAACAAAACAACAACAAAACAAAACAACAACAAACAAACAAAAATCATGACCACGCAAACATTTTCATCATTTTTTACAGATATTCATGAGCACTTAACACAGGTTTCCTCGTTTCGAAAAAGATTTCCTTGCGTACCATCATGATTTCTTTTGTTTATTAATATTTTTCCACCAATTACTTAAATTTGATATTCTCCGTCACCAAAAGAAAAAACGGAAAGACAGAGGCGGCGCAGCGGATCCAGGCGATGCCGGAGCTGTTTCTGCGGTCTCTGCCGCCGCCAAGCGGTCACAAGCCGGAACTACAGAAAGGCACTTCATTTCCATTGGCAAGAGCGCATGCGCACAGAAACGCGGAAGTGGCGAAACTTCGTTCTGACCGCTCTGCACAGCGAGTCCGCCAATCTTTATCATGCTTAATCCTCCGAGCGACACTACGCATGCGCAAAAAATAAAATAGAAAACTCCCATTGCTGCGGCCCCCCACAAGTGCGGGCGAGCAGCCCAGTTTTGGACCGCCAGCTCAACAACTTTTCTCGACGTCCAATTTAGGATTATGCTGCTTTTATTCCCCCGTTTTGTGCTCGACCGCGATTCCAGTCCGGGAACGGGACATTTTCATTCCCAGCGGCCCCAGCGCACATCGCAGGCATCCCATTGGCTCAGCTCTGCACGTGACGAACAGGAGCGCGCCCAAGAAGAGCGCATGCGCAGTACTGCTGCGATGCTCAGTGCTGCCGCCTATTGAAGAGAATTCGGTACTGCAGGCACTGCTCAGACCCGGAAAAGCACAGCGCATGCGCGAAGAAACGCGGAAGCGGCGAATCTACGTTCTGACCGCTCTGCACACTAAGTCCGCCAATCTCTATCATGCTTAGTCCTCCAAGCGATACTGCGCATGCGCACAAATCCGCATAGAAAACTCCCAGCACTGCGGCTCTCACAGGTGCCGGCGAGCAGCCCGCTTTTTGGACCGCCAGCTCAACAGTACTCCCCGTCGTCCAATTTAGGACCCCGCTGCTTTTATTCCCCCGTTCCGTGCTCGATCGCGATTCCGGTCCGGGAAGCGGACATTTTCATTCCCGGCAGCCCCAATGGAAAACGCCCGCACGCGATTGGCTCAGCTCTGCACGTGACCTACAAGTGCCCGCCCCAAAAGTGCGCATGCGCACTGCTGCGGCAGCGCTCCGTGCTGCCGCCTGTTGAAGAGAATTCGGTACTGCAGGCACTGCCGAAACCCGGAAAAGCACAGCGCATGCGCGAAGAAACGCGGAAGCGGCGAATCTGCGTTCCGACCGCTCTGCACACTAAGTCCTCCAATCTCTATCATGCCTAGTCCTCCAAGTGATACTGCGCATGCGCACAAATCCGCATAGAAAACTCCCAGCACTGCGGCTCTCATAGGTGCCGGCGAGCAGCCCGCTTTTTGGACCGCCAGCTCAACAGTACTCCCCGTCGTCCAATTTAGGACCCCGCTGCTTTTATTGCCCCGTTCTGTGCTCGATCGCGATTCCGGTCCGGGAAGCGGACTTTTTCATTCCCGGCGGCCCAAGCGAACAACGCCGGCACTCGATTGGCTCAGGATTGCACGTGACCGCCAGGAGCCCTTCCCAGAAGCGGGCGACGGAGTGTTTTTTATTTTATTACATCTGCGTAGGAACTGTCAGACACAGCCTGACGCGTTGACTGAGCACCTGTTGAGGGGGCGTGGCCAGCCCTGGGAGCTCAGGTGGGAGCAGTTGAGTCGTGGGAGGATATATGAGGGGATACCTGTCTCCACTTTCCCCTGCCCTGCAGCCATAGGGGTAGCATTTCAGCCTGCAGTTGCTTCTTATGCAGTGTGGGGGTGAGTATTCCTTGGTATGAGGTCAGTAATTTCTTTTTTGCTTTTGGGTTATTTTTTCTGTCTTTTTGGTGCTCTGATTTTGGTTTAAGGGAGCTGTATCTGCTTTGTGTGTTTTCTCCATGCCACTCAATTTTTCTGTGAGGGAGATGGTGGGGTTGTTTCTTTTTCTCTGAACTGGTGATGAAGGAGCTGCTGTTTATTCCATTCTTTTAATCCTGTCGCATTTCTGGAGTGCTTCAATCAGCCCCAGTGTAATGCTGATCAGCTGATGGAGCAATGCCTGGGGCTTCCCTTTTCTGTAAAGGGGTTCAGTGTTCTCACAATCTTGTTTGTACTTCTTTTTGAACTTTTTTTTTTTTTTTTTTTTTTTCCCCTGCTCAAGTGTTTGTTTCTGTTACCACAGTTCTCACCTCCTCATCTCCACCCTGGGGTCCTGAACTTTGTCTGCTCCCACATCATCCCAGCCTGTTTCACAGCGGTGGAAAATGGTGCTCTACATCAGCTCAGGTGGAGTATTGTTTGAAGGCATTTTGTGACTCGTTATCACATCATGAATTATGATCCGTGTTTCTTTGCTCGGATCTTTTTTTTTTTCTTTTTTTTGCAGCTCAGTGGTGTTTAAGGGTTGCTGGGACTGCTCTAATTGATGGTGTAAGTATTGTGGGATCTGCAGAGCACGAAATGGAGCATCACGAGCCCCTCGTTTGCGCATCACTTGTATGCAGGCAGGTTTTCTGCTGGCCGTGGTAAGAGATGAAAAGGGGATTAGAAGCACTCCTTTCTCAGAGGAGCGTGTTTGTGTAAGAGCTGCTGCCCTACAAGTGTGGGGCAGTGCCTTCATTGCTGTTCTGTGTCCAACAGGTGGCCGTGGAGCACTGCAGCACTCCTGGGAATATAATGGCTGCACTGAGGAATGTGGGGTTCTCCGTGAAAGCGGTGAGGAACGAGAAGCTGCATCTCCTGGGATGGCTCAGAGCCATACTGCTGACTGGTAACTGGTCACCCAAACAGGTAAGGACAGCGCACACTCACTGGTGTTTGCCCATTGTGCACAGTGTGGTTCTCCCAGAGCTTTAGGGCTCCCAAAAGCTGCCTGTGCTTTTCCTTTCATACCTGGATGTTGTCCTTGCCCTTCCCCTGGTCTTTCCTTGCCTTATTCTCCTTCCTATTGTGCTGTTTCCTTACTTTTGCCTGGGCTTTCTCCTGGCATCGTTCTCTTGGCCTCATAATGCATTCCCTGTGCCGTTCCCCTTCCATTCCCTGCCCTTTTTCCTTGCGCTGTTCCCCTCCCATATCCCATAGTGCATTCCGTGTTTCTCCTCTTTGTCCTTTGCCTTTTCCCTGGGCATTTTAGTGCCATTCTCTTGTCCCAGCTCTGGGCCTTATTTTGGCGTCGCTCCCTTTGCCCCATAGTGCATTCCTTGCACTGTTCCCCTTCCATGTTCCAGGGTTCCTGTGTTTCTCCTCTTTGTCCTTTGCCCTTTCTCTGGGCATTTTAGCACCGAACTCTTGTCCCAGCTCTCATCCTTTTGGCATCACCCTCTCTTTGCCCCATAGCGCATTCCCTGCGCTTTCCTGTTTCTCCTCTTTTCTCTGGGCGTTTTAGCGACGATCTCTTGTCCCAGCTCTGATGTTTTTGGCGTCACTCTCTTATCCCCATAGTGCATTCCGTGCATCGTTCCCCTTCCATCCCCCAGGCTTCCCGTGTTTCTCCTCTTTGTTCTTTGCCCTTTCCTGGGCATTTTAGCACCATTCTCTTGTCCCAGCTCTGATATTTTTGGCATCACCCTCTCATTCCTGTAGTGTACTCCTTGCGACGTTCTCCTTCCATCCCCAGGGCATTCCCTGTGCTGTTCTCCTTTGTTCTTCCCCTGGCCTTTTCTGCACAGTTCTCCTGGCCTTTCCTTTGCTTTGTCTTTCCTCGGGATTTCACTTTGGCTTTCTCTTGCCTGGGTGTTCTGCTTGCCTTTGCCTCTTTGTGATGGGTTGGAGACAGCTTTGATTTTAATCGTCACCTGAACTGTCATCTTAATGGGAGCTCTGAAGGTAATGGTATTCATGTGCAGTGTAACCCCAAACCTATTACTAATTGTCTGTTTCCTATTTGTTTTTTTTCCTGGTTCAGCCTTTGTTTCTTTTTCACAGTTTTTACACCGTGGTCTCCACCCTGGGGTCCTGAACTTTGTCTGCTCCCGCATCATCCCAGCCTGTTTCACAGCGGTGGTAAATGGTGCTCTACATCAGCTCAGGTGGAGTATTGTTTGAAGGCATTTTGTGACTCGTTATCACATCATGAATTATGATCCGTGTTTCTTTGCTCTGATCTTTTTTTTTTTTTTTTTTTTGCAGCTCGGTGGTGTTTAAGGGTTGCTGGGACTGCTCTAATTGATGGTGTAAGTATTGTGGGATCTGCAGAGCAGGAAGTGGAGTATCACGAGCCCCTCGTTTGCGCATCACTTGTATGCAGGCAGGTTTTCTGCTGGCCGTGGTAAGAGATGAAATGGGGATTAGAAGCACTCCTTTCTCAGAGGAGCGTGTTTGTGTAAGAGCTGCTGCCCTACAAGTGTGGGGCAGTGCCTTCATTGCTGTTCTGTGTCCAACAGGTGGCCGTGGAGCACTGCAGCACTCCTGGGAATATAACGGCTGCACTGAGGAATGTGGGGTTCTCCGTGAAAGCGGTGAGGAACGAGAAGCTGCATCTCCTGGGATGGCTCAGAACCATACTGCTGACTGGTAACTGGTCACCCAAACAGGTAAGGACAGCGCACACTCACTGGTGTTTGCCCATTGTGCACAGTGTGGTTCTCCCAGAGCTTTAGGGCTCCCAAAAGCTGCCTGTGCTTTTCCTTTCATACCTGGATGTTGTCCTTGCCCTTCCCCTGGTCTTTCCTTGCCTTATTCTCCTTCCTATTGTGCTGTTTCCTTACTTTTGCCTGGGCTTTCTCCTGGCATCGTTCTCTTGGCCTCATAATGCATTCCCTGTGCCGTTCCCCTTCCATTCCCTGCCCTTTTTCCTTGCGCTGTTCCCCTCCCATATCCCATAGTGCATTCCGTGTTTCTCCTCTTTGTCCTTTGCCCTTTCCCTGGGCATTTTAGTGCCATTCTCTTGTCCCAGCTCTGGGCCTTATTTTGGCGTCGCTCCCTTTGCCCCATAGTGCATTCCTTGCACTGTTCCCCTTCCATGTTCCAGGGTTCCTGTGTTTCTCCTCTTTGTCCTTTGCCCTTTCTCTGGGCATTTTAGCACCGAACTCTTGTCCCAGCTCTCATCCTTTTGGCATCACCCTCTCTTTGCCCCATAGCGCATTCCCTGCGCTTTCCTGTTTCTCCTCTTTTCTCTGGGCGTTTTAGCGACGATCTCTTGTCCCAGCTCTGATGTTTTTGGCGTCACTCTCTTATCCCCATAGTGCATTCCGTGCATCGTTCCCCTTCCATCCCCCAGGCTTCCCGTGTTTCTCCTCTTTGTTCTTTGCCCTTTCCTGGGCATTTTAGCACCATTCTCTTGTCCCAGCTCTGATATTTTTGGCATCACCCTCTCATTCCTGTAGTGTACTCCTTGCGACGTTCTCCTTCCATCCCCAGGGCATTCCCTGTGCTGTTCTCCTTTGTTCTTCCCCTGGCCTTTTCTGCACAGTTCTCCTGGCCTTTCCTTTGCTTTGTCTTTCCTCGGGATTTCACTTTGGCTTTCTCTTGCTTGGGTGTTCTGCTTGCCTTTGCCTCTTTGTGATGGGTTGGAGACAGCTTTGATTTTAATCGTCACCTGAACTGTCATCTTAATGGGAGCTCTGAAGGTAATGGTATTCATGTGCAGTGTAACCCCAAACCTATTACTAATTGTCTGTTTCCTATTTGTTTTTTTTCCTGGTTCAGCCTTTGTTTCTTTTTCACAGTTTTTACACCGTGGTCTCCACCCTGGGGTCCTGAACTTTGTCTGCTCCCGCATCATCCCAGCCTGTTTCACAGCGGTGGTAAATGGTGCTCTACATCAGCTCAGGTGGAGTATTGTTTGAAGGCATTTTGTGATTCGTTATCACATCATGAATTATGATCCGTGTTTCTTTGCTCTGATCTTTTTTTTTTTTTTTTTTTTGCAGCTCAGTGGTGTTTAAGGGTTGCTGGGACTGCTCTAATTGATGGTGTAAGTATTGTGGGATCTGCAGAGCAGGAAGTGGAGTATCACGAGCCCCTCGTTTGCGCATCACTTGTATGCAGGCAGGTTTTCTGCTGGCCGTGGTAAGAGATGAAATGGGGATTAGAAGCACTCCTTTCTCAGAGGAGCGTGTTTGTGTAAGAGCTGCTGCCCTACAAGTGTGGGGCAGTGCCTTCATTGCTGTTCTGTGTCCAACAGGTGGCCGTGGAGCACTGCAGCACTCCTGGGAATATAACGGCTGCACTGAGGAATGTGGGGTTCTCCGTGAAAGCGGTGAGGAACGAGAAGCTGCATCTCCTGGGATGGCTCAGAACCATACTGCTGACTGGTAACTGGTCACCCAAACAGGTAAGGACAGCGCACACTCACTGGTGTTTGCCCATTGTGCACAGTGTGGTTCTCCCAGAGCTTTAGGGCTCCCAAAAGCTGCCTGTGCTTTTCCTTTCATACCTGGATGTTGTCCTTGCCCTTCCCCTGGTCTTTCCTTGCCTTATTCTCCTTCCTATTGTGCTGTTTCCTTACTTTTGCCTGGGCTTTCTCCTGGCATCGTTCTCTTGGCCTCATAATGCATTCCCTGTGCCGTTCCCCTTCCATTCCCTGCCCTTTTTCCTTGCGCTGTTCCCCTCCCATATCCCATAGTGCATTCCGTGTTTCTCCTCTTTGTCCTTTGCCTTTTCCCTGGGCATTTTAGTGCCATTCTCTTGTCCCAGCTCTGGGCCTTATTTTGGCGTCGCTCCCTTTGCCCCATAGTGCATTCCTTGCACTGTTCCCCTTCCATGTTCCAGGGTTCCTGTGTTTCTCCTCTTTGTCCTTTGCCCTTTCTCTGGGCATTTTAGCACCGAACTCTTGTCCCAGCTCTCATCCTTTTGGCATCACCCTCTCTTTGCCCCATAGCGCATTCCCTGCGCTTTCCTGTTTCTCCTCTTTTCTCTGGGCGTTTTAGCGACGATCTCTTGTCCCAGCTCTGATGTTTTTGGCGTCACTCTCTTATCCCCATAGTGCATTCCGTGCATCGTTCCCCTTCCATCCCCCAGGCTTCCCGTGTTTCTCCTCTTTGTTCTTTGCCCTTTCCTGGGCATTTTAGCACCATTCTCTTGTCCCAGCTCTGATATTTTTGGCATCACCCTCTCATTCCTGTAGTGTACTCCTTGCGACGTTCTCCTTCCATCCCCAGGGCATTCCCTGTGCTGTTCTCCTTTGTTCTTCCCCTGGCCTTTTCTGCACAGTTCTCCTGGCCTTTCCTTTGCTTTGTCTTTCCTCGGGATTTCACTTTGGCTTTCTCTTGCCTGGGTGTTCTGCTTGCCTTTGCCTCTTTGTGATGGGTTGGAGACAGCTTTGATTTTAATCGTCACCTGAACTGTCATCTTAATGGGAGCTCTGAAGGTAATGGTATTCATGTGCAGTGTAACCCCAAACCTATTACTAATTGTCTGTTTCCTATTTGTTTTTTTTCCTGGTTCAGCCTTTGTTTCTTTTTCACAGTTTTTACACCGTGGTCTCCACCCTGGGGTCCTGAACTTTGTCTGCTCCCGCATCATCCCAGCCTGTTTCACAGCGGTGGTAAATGGTGCTCTACATCAGCTCAGGTGGAGTATTGTTTGAAGGCATTTTGTGACTCGTTATCACATCATGAATTATGATCTGTGTTTCTTTGCTCTGATCTTTTTTTTTTTTTTTTTTTTGCAGCTCGGTGGTGTTTAAGGGTTGCTGGGACTGCTCTAATTGATGGTGTAAGTATTGTGGGATCTGCAGAGCAGGAAGTGGAGTATCACGAGCCCCTCGTTTGCGCATCACTTGTATGCAGGCAGGTTTTCTGCTGGCCGTGGTAAGAGATGAAATGGGGATTAGAAGCACTCCTTTCTCAGAGGAGCGTGTTTGTGTAAGAGCTGCTGCCCTACAAGTGTGGGGCAGTGCCTTCATTGCTGTTCTGTGTCCAACAGGTGGCCGTGGAGCACTGCAGCACTCCTGGGAATATAACGGCTGCACTGAGGAATGTGGGGTTCTCCGTGAAAGCGGTGAGGAACGAGAAGCTGCATCTCCTGGGATGGCTCAGAACCATACTGCTGACTGGTAACTGGTCACCCAAACAGGTAAGGACAGCGCACACTCACTGGTGTTTGCCCATTGTGCACAGTGTGGTTCTCCCAGAGCTTTAGGGCTCCCAAAAGCTGCCTGTGCTTTTCCTTTCATACCTGGATGTTGTCCTTGCCCTTCCCCTGGTCTTTCCTTGCCTTATTCTCCTTCCTATTGTGCTGTTTCCTTACTTTTGCCTGGGCTTTCTCCTGGCATCGTTCTCTTGGCCTCATAATGCATTCCCTGTGCCGTTCCCCTTCCATTCCCTGCCCTTTTTCCTTGCGCTGTTCCCCTCCCATATCCCATAGTGCATTCCGTGTTTCTCCTCTTTGTCCTTTGCCCTTTCCCTGGGCATTTTAGTGCCATTCTCTTGTCCCAGCTCTGGGCCTTATTTTGGCGTCGCTCCCTTTGCCCCATAGTGCATTCCTTGCACTGTTCCCCTTCCATGTTCCAGGGTTCCTGTGTTTCTCCTCTTTGTCCTTTGCCCTTTCTCTGGGCATTTTAGCACCGAACTCTTGTCCCAGCTCTCATCCTTTTGGCATCACCCTCTCTTTGCCCCATAGCGCATTCCCTGCGCTTTCCTGTTTCTCCTCTTTTCTCTGGGCGTTTTAGCGACGATCTCTTGTCCCAGCTCTGATGTTTTTGGCGTCACTCTCTTATCCCCATAGTGCATTCCGTGCATCGTTCCCCTTCCATCCCCCAGGCTTCCCGTGTTTCTCCTCTTTGTTCTTTGCCCTTTCCTGGGCATTTTAGCACCATTCTCTTGTCCCAGCTCTGATATTTTTGGCATCACCCTCTCATTCCTGTAGTGTACTCCTTGCGACGTTCTCCTTCCATCCCCAGGGCATTCCCTGTGCTGTTCTCCTTTGTTCTTCCCCTGGCCTTTTCTGCACAGTTCTCCTGGCCTTTCCTTTGCTTTGTCTTTCCTCGGGATTTCACTTTGGCTTTCTCTTGCTTGGGTGTTCTGCTTGCCTTTGCCTCTTTGTGATGGGTTGGAGACAGCTTTGATTTTAATCGTCACCTGAACTGTCATCTTAATGGGAGCTCTGAAGGTAATGGTATTCATGTGCAGTGTAACCCCAAACCTATTACTAATTGTCTGTTTCCTATTTGTTTTTTTTCCTGGTTCAGCCTTTGTTTCTTTTTCACAGTTTTTACACCGTGGTCTCCACCCTGGGGTCCTGAACTTTGTCTGCTCCCGCATCATCCCAGCCTGTTTCACAGCGGTGGTAAATGGTGCTCTACATCAGCTCAGGTGGAGTATTGTTTGAAGGCATTTTGTGATTCGTTATCACATCATGAATTATGATCCGTGTTTCTTTGCTCTGATCTTTTTTTTTTTTTTTTTTTTGCAGCTCAGTGGTGTTTAAGGGTTGCTGGGACTGCTCTAATTGATGGTGTAAGTATTGTGGGATCTGCAGAGCAGGAAGTGGAGTATCACGAGCCCCTCGTTTGCGCATCACTTGTATGCAGGCAGGTTTTCTGCTGGCCGTGGTAAGAGATGAAATGGGGATTAGAAGCACTCCTTTCTCAGAGGAGCGTGTTTGTGTAAGAGCTGCTGCCCTACAAGTGTGGGGCAGTGCCTTCATTGCTGTTCTGTGTCCAACAGGTGGCCGTGGAGCACTGCAGCACTCCTGGGAATATAACGGCTGCACTGAGGAATGTGGGGTTCTCCGTGAAAGCGGTGAGGAACGAGAAGCTGCATCTCCTGGGATGGCTCAGAACCATACTGCTGACTGGTAACTGGTCACCCAAACAGGTAAGGACAGCGCACACTCACTGGTGTTTGCCCATTGTGCACAGTGTGGTTCTCCCAGAGCTTTAGGGCTCCCAAAAGCTGCCTGTGCTTTTCCTTTCATACCTGGATGTTGTCCTTGCCCTTCCCCTGGTCTTTCCTTGCCTTATTCTCCTTCCTATTGTGCTGTTTCCTTACTTTTGCCTGGGCTTTCTCCTGGCATCGTTCTCTTGGCCTCATAATGCATTCCCTGTGCCGTTCCCCTTCCATTCCCTGCCCTTTTTCCTTGCGCTGTTCCCCTCCCATATCCCATAGTGCATTCCGTGTTTCTCCTCTTTGTCCTTTGCCTTTTCCCTGGGCATTTTAGTGCCATTCTCTTGTCCCAGCTCTGGGCCTTATTTTGGCGTCGCTCCCTTTGCCCCATAGTGCATTCCTTGCACTGTTCCCCTTCCATGTTCCAGGGTTCCTGTGTTTCTCCTCTTTGTCCTTTGCCCTTTCTCTGGGCATTTTAGCACCGAACTCTTGTCCCAGCTCTCATCCTTTTGGCATCACCCTCTCTTTGCCCCATAGCGCATTCCCTGCGCTTTCCTGTTTCTCCTCTTTTCTCTGGGCGTTTTAGCGACGATCTCTTGTCCCAGCTCTGATGTTTTTGGCGTCACTCTCTTATCCCCATAGTGCATTCCGTGCATCGTTCCCCTTCCATCCCCCAGGCTTCCCGTGTTTCTCCTCTTTGTTCTTTGCCCTTTCCTGGGCATTTTAGCACCATTCTCTTGTCCCAGCTCTGATATTTTTGGCATCACCCTCTCATTCCTGTAGTGTACTCCTTGCGACGTTCTCCTTCCATCCCCAGGGCATTCCCTGTGCTGTTCTCCTTTGTTCTTCCCCTGGCCTTTTCTGCACAGTTCTCCTGGCCTTTCCTTTGCTTTGTCTTTCCTCGGGATTTCACTTTGGCTTTCTCTTGCCTGGGTGTTCTGCTTGCCTTTGCCTCTTTGTGATGGGTTGGAGACAGCTTTGATTTTAATCGTCACCTGAACTGTCATCTTAATGGGAGCTCTGAAGGTAATGGTATTCATGTGCAGTGTAACCCCAAACCTATTACTAATTGTCTGTTTCCTATTTGTTTTTTTTCCTGGTTCAGCCTTTGTTTCTTTTTCACAGTTTTTACACCGTGGTCTCCACCCTGGGGTCCTGAACTTTGTCTGCTCCCGCATCATCCCAGCCTGTTTCACAGCGGTGGTAAATGGTGCTCTACATCAGCTCAGGTGGAGTATTGTTTGAAGGCATTTTGTGACTCGTTATCACATCATGAATTATGATCCGTGTTTCTTTGCTCTGATCTTTTTTTTTTTTTTTTTTTTTGCAGCTCGGTGGTGTTTAAGGGTTGCTGGGACTGCTCTAATTGATGGTGTAAGTATTGTGGGATCTGCAGAGCAGGAAGTGGAGTATCACGAGCCCCTCGTTTGCGCATCACTTGTATGCAGGCAGGTTTTCTGCTGGCCGTGGTAAGAGATGAAATGGGGATTAGAAGCACTCCTTTCTCAGAGGAGCGTGTTTGTGTAAGAGCTGTTGCCCTACAAGTGTGGGGCAGTGCCTTCATTGCTGTTCTGTGTCCAACAGGTGGCCGTGGAGCACTGCAGCACTCCTGGGGATATAACGGCTGCACTGAGGAATGTGGGGTGCTCCGTGAAAGCAGTGAGGAACGAGAAGCTGCATCTCCTGGGACGGCTCAGAACCACACTGTGCTGACTGGTAACTGGTCACTCACACAGGTAAGACCGCGCACACTCACTGGTGTTTGCCCATTGTGCACAGTGTGGTTCTCCCAGAGCTTTAGGGCTCCCGAAAGCTGTCTGTGCTTTTCCTTTTCCTCCTGGTTGTTCTTGCTACTGGCCTTTCTCTGCCGTGTTTTCTTTGTACTTCCCCTTGGCTTTCTCTGCTCTGTTCCCCTTCCTTCCCTTCTCTTTCTCTGTTTTATCATCTTTGCCCTTACTCTGCAGTGTTCTTCTTTTGTTGGGCTTTCTCTTGGCATTGTACTCTTGGCCCAGCTTGGGCTCATCTCTGTGCCATTTTCTTGGCCCAAGTTAGGCTCTTCTCTTGGCCCTGCTCGGGCTCTTGTTTTGGCGCGACATACTTCACCCAGCTCAGGCTCTTCTTTTGGCATAATGCTCTTGGCCCAGCACGATCTCACCTCTTTGTGCCATACGCTTGGCCCAAGATTGGCTCTTATCTTCGCGTTGTACTTCTGGCCCAGCTTGGGCTCTTTTCTTGGTGCCGTACTCTTGATGCAATTAGTGCATTTTTTGTGCCATTCCCATTCCGTGCCCTTGGTGTTCACATGTGTGTTCACCTTGTGTTCGTTCTTGGTGCTCTCTGTAGTGCTTTACTTCTGTTCTCCCTTAGTTTTAATGTGGATTTTTCTGTGATGTTCTCCATACCCTTTGCCTGGGCCTTCTTTTGCACTTTCATTGCCTGCTCTCTGCCATTCCACACCCTGCCTGCTCTCTCTTTGCCTTTGCTTTTTCTTCACTGGGATCAGCTGGTAGACAGCTTTGATGTTAATCTTCACCTGACTCAGAAGTTTAATGGGGGCTCTAAAGCCGGCAGCCCATTGGCTCAGGATTGCACGTGACCGCCAGGAGCCCGCCCCAGAACCGCACATGCGCACAACTGCGGTGTGCTCACTGCTGCCTCCTATTGAAGAGAATTCAGTACTGCAGGCACTGCTCAGACCCGGAAAAGAGCACAGCGCATGCGTACAGAAATACAGTATAGGCGAATCTACGTTCTGACCACTCTGCACAGTGAGTCCGCAAGTTGTTATCGTGCTTGGTCCTCCAAGCGATACTGCGCATGCGCATACGATCATATAGAAAACTCCCATTACTGAGGCCCTCACAAGTTCGGGCGAGCTGCCCAGTTTTGGACCGCCAGCTCAACAATGTTTCCGGTCATTTAATTTATGATTCTGCTAGTTGTCTTCCCCGTTTTTGTGATCGATCACTGGACATTTACATTCACAGTGGCCCCAGCGCACATCGCCGGCACTCGATTGGCTCAGGTATGTATGTGACGGCCAGGAGCCCGCCCCAGAACCACACTTGCATGCTACTGCAACGATGCTCAGTGCTGCCGCCTATTGAAGAGAATTCGGTACTGCAGGCACTGCTTAGACGCGGAAAATGGCACAGCGCATAAGTACAGAAACGCCGAAGAGGCGAATCTATGTTCTGTCCGCCCTGCACAGCACGTCCGCCAATCTTTATCATGCTTAGTCCTCGGAGCGATACTGCGCATGCGCATGCGATCTTATAGAAAACTGCCATAACTGAGGCCCTTACAGGTGTGGGTGAGCAGCCTAGTTTTGGACCTCCAGCTCAACAATGTTTCCGGACGTCCAATTTAGGATTGCACTACTTTTATTCCCCGATTTTTGCCTCAGTCGCGATTCCCGTCCGGGAACGGGACATTTTCATTCCCAGCGGCCCCAGCGCACATCAGCGGCACCTGATTGGCTCAGGTTTGCACGTGACTACCAGGAGCCCACCCCAGTTGTACGCATGCACACTACTGCAACGATGCTCAGTGCTGCCGCCTATTGAAGAGAATTCGGTACTGCAGGCAATTCTCAGACGTGGAAACGAGCACAGCGAGTGCGCACAGAAACGCCGAAGAGGCGAATCGACGTTCTGACCGCTCTGCACAGCGAGTCCGCCAATCTTTATCGTGCTTGGTCCTCCAAGCGATACTGCGCATGCGCATACGATCATATAGAAAACTCCCAGAACTGCGGCTCTCACAAGTGCGGGCGAGCCGCCCAGTTTTGGACGGCCAGCTCAACAACTTTTCTCGAGGTCCAATTTAGGATTTTTCTGCTTTTATTCCCCGTTTTTTGCCTCAATCGCGATTCCCGTCTGGGCACGGGACATTTTCATTCCCAGCGGCCCCAACGCACATCAGCGGCACCTGATTGGCTCAGGTTTGCACGTGACTACCAGGAGCCCACCCCAGTTGTACGCATGCAGACTACTGCAACAATGCTCAGTGCTGCCGCCTATTGAAGAGAATTCGGTACTGCAGGCAATTCTCAGACGTGGAAAAGAGCACAGCGCATGCGCACAGAAACGCCGAAGAGGCGAATCGACGTTCTGACCGCTCTGCACAGCGAGTCCGCCAATCTTTATCATGCTTATTCCTTCGAGAGATACTGTGCATGCGATCTTATAGAAAACTCACATCACTGAGGCCCTCACAGGTGCGGGCGAGCTGCCCAGTTTTGGACCGCAAGCTCAACAATGTTTCCGGTCATTTAATTTATGATTCTGCTAGTTGTCTTCCCCGTTTTTGTGATCGATCA
Source organism: Callipepla californica brunnescens (assembly GCA_023055505.1). NCBI lineage: Eukaryota > Metazoa > Chordata > Aves > Galliformes > Odontophoridae > Callipepla > Callipepla californica. The sequence goes on along the minus strand of JALIRH010000204.1, from coordinate 59,526 downwards.
CGATTTGGAACCGGGAACGGGACATTTACATTCACAGTGGCCCCAGCGCACATCGCCGGCACTCGATTGGCTCAGGTATGTATGTGACGGCCAGGAGCCCGCCCCAGAACCACACTTGCATGCTACTGCAACGATGCTCAGTGCTGCCGCCTATTGAAGAGAATTCGGTACTGCAGGCGCTGTGTAGACGCGGAAAATGGCACAGCGCATGTGCACAGAAACGCCGAAGAGGCGAATCTACATTCTGACCGCTCTGCACAGCGTGTCCGCCAGTCTTTATCATGCTTAGTCCTCGGAGCGATACTGCGCATGCGCATGCGATCTTATAGAAAACTGCCGTAACTGAGGCCCTCACAGGTGTGGGTGAGCAGCCTAGTTTTGGACCTCCAGCTCAACAATGTTTCCGGACGTCCAATTTAGGATTGCACTACTTTTATTCCCCGATTTTTGCCTCAGTTGCGATTCCGGTCCGGGAACGGGACATTTTCATTCCCAGCGGCCCCAACGCACATCAGCGGCACCTGATTGGCTCAGGTTTGCACGTGACTACCAGGGGCCCACCCCAGTTGTACGCATGCACACTACTGCAACGATGCTCAGTGCTGCCGCCTATTGAAGAGAATTCGGTACTGCAGGCAATTCTCAGATGTGGAAAAGAGCACAGCGCATGCGCACAGAAACGCCGAAGAGGCAAATCGACGTTCTGACCGCTCTGCACAGCGAGTCCACCAATCTTTATCATGCTTATTCCATCGAGAGATACTGTGCATGCGATCTTATAGAAAACTCACATCACTGAGGCCCTCACAGGTGCGGGCGAGCTGCCCAGTTTTGGACCACCAGCTCAACAGTGTTTCCGGTCATTTAATTTATGATTCTGCTAGTTGTCTTCCCCGTTTTTGTGATCGATCACGATTCGGAACCAGGAACGGGACATTTACATTCACAGTGGCCCCAACGCACATCAGCGGCACCTCATTGGCTCAGGTTTGCACGTGACTACCAGGAGCCCACCCCAGTTGTACCCATGCACACTACTGCAACGATGCTCAGTGCTGCCGCCTATTGAAGAGAATTCGGTACTGCAGGCAATTCTCAGACATGGAAACGAGCACAGCGAGTGCGCACAGAAACGCCGAAGAGGCGAATCGACGTTCTGACCGCTCTGCACAGCGAGTCCGCCAATCTTTATCGTGCTTATTCTTTCGAGAGATACTGCGCATGCGCATACGATCATATAGAAAACTCCCAGAACTGCGGCTCTCACAAGTGCGGGCGAGCCGCCCAGTTTTGGACGGCCAGCTCAACAACTTTTCTCGAGGTCCAATTTAGGATTTTTCTGCTTTTATTCCCCGTTTTTTGCCTCAATCGCGATTCCCGTCCGGGAACGGGACATTTTCATTCCCAGCGGCCCCAACGCACATCAGCGGCACCTGATTGGCTCAGGTTTGCACGTGACTACCAGGAGCCCACCCCAGTTGTACGCATGCAGACTACTGCAACGATGCTCAGTGCTGCCGCCTATTGACGAGAATTCGGTACTGCAATTACTGCTCAGAACCGGAAAAGAGCAGAGCGCATGCGCGTAGAAATGCAGTATAGGCGTATCTACATTCTGATCGTTCTACTCAGCGAGTCCACCAATCCTTATCGTGCTTATTCCTCCAAGCAATACTGTGCATGCGATCATATTGAAAACTGCCGTAACTGAGGCCCTGTCAGGTGTGGGTGAGCAGCCTAGTTTTGGACCTCCAGCTCAACAGTATTTCTCAACGTCCCATTTAAGATTCTGCTAGTTGTCTTCCCCGTTTTTGTGATCGATCACGATTCGGAACCGGGAACGGGACATTTACATTCACGGTGGCCCCAGCGCACATCGCCGGCACTCGATTGGCTCAGGTATGTACGTGAGGGCCAGGAGACCGTTGCAAAACCGCACTTGCGCAGTACTGCGGCAATGCTCAGTGCTGCCGCCTATTGAAGAGAATTCGGTACTGCAGGCACTGCTTAGACGTGGAAAATGGCACAGCGCATGCGCACAGAAACGCCGAAGCGGCGAATCTACGTTCTGACCGCTCTGCACAGCGTGTCCGCCAGTCTTTATCATGCTTAGTCCTTGGAGCGATACTGCGCACGCGCATGCGATCTTATAGAAAACTGCCGTAACTGAGGCCCTTACAGGTGTGGGTGAGCAGCCTAGTTTTGGACCTCCAGCTCAACAATGTTTCCGGACGTCCAATTTAGGATTGCACTACTTTTATTCCCCGATTTTTGCCTCAGTCGCGATTCCCGTCCGGGAACGGGACATTTTCATTCCCAGCGGCCCCAGCGCACATCAGCGGCACCTGATTGGCTCAGGTTTGCACGTGACTACCAGGAGCCCACCCCAGTTGTACGCATGCAGACTACTGCAACGATGCTCAGTGCTGCCGCCTATTGACGAGAATTCAGTACTGCAGGCAATTCTCAGACGTGGAAAAGAGCACAGCGCATGCGCACAGAAACGCCGAAGAGGCGAATCGACGTTCTGACCGCTCTGCACAGCGAGTCCGCCAATCTTTATCGTGCTTGGTCCTCCAAGCGATACTGCGCATGCGCATACAATCATATAGAAAACTCCCAGAACTGCGGCTCTCACAAGTGCGGGCGAGCCGCCCAGTTTTGGACGGCCAGCTCAACAACTTTTCTCGAGGTCCAATTTAGGATTTTTCTGCTTTTATTCCCCGTTTTTTGCCTCAATCGCGATTCCCGTCCGGGAACGGGACATTTTCATTCCCAGCGGCCCCAACGCACATCAGCGGCACCTGATTGGCTCAGGTTTGCACGTGACTACCAGGAGCCCACCCCAGTTGTACGCATGCAGACTACTGCAACGATGCTCAGTGCTGCCGCCTATTGACGAGAATTCGGTACTGCAGTTACTGCTCAGAACCGGAAAAGAGCAGAGCGCATGCGCGTAGAAATGCAGTATAGGCGTATCTACATTCTGACCGTTCTACTCAGCGAGTCCACCAATCCTTATCGTGCTTATTCCTCCAAGCAATACTGTGCATGCGATCATATTGAAAACTGCCGTAACTGAGGCCCTTTCAGGTGTGGGTGAGCAGCCTAGTTTTGGACCTCCAGCTCAACAGTATTTCTCAACGTCCCATTTAAGATTCTGCTAGTTGTCTTCCCCGTTTTTGTGATCGATCACGATTCGGAACCGGGAACGGGACATTTACATTCACGGTGGCCCCAGCGCACATCGCCAGCACTCGATTGGCTCAGGTATGTACGTGAGGGCCAGGAGCCCGTCGCAAAACCACACTTGCGCAGTACTGCGGCAATGCTCAGTGCTGCCACCTATTGAAGAGAATTCGGTACTGCAGGCACTGCTTAGACGTGGAAAATGGCACAGCGCATGCGCACAGAAACGCCGAAGCGGCGAATCTACGTTCTGACCGCTCTGCACAGCGTGTCCGCCAGTCTTTATCATGCTTAGTCCTCGGAGCGATACTGCGCACGCGCATGCGATCTTATAGAAAACTGCCGTAACTGAGGCCCTTACAGGTGTGGGTGAGCAGCCTAGTTTTGGACCTCCAGCTCAACAATGTTTCCGGACGTCCAATTTAGGGTTGCACTACTTTTATTCCCCGATTTTTGCCTCAGTCGCGATTCCGGTCCGGGAACGGGACATTTTCATTCCCAGCGGCCCCAACGCACATCAGCGGCACCTGATTGGCTCAGGTTTGCACGTGACTACCAAGAGCCCACCCCAGTTGTACCCATGCACACTACTGCAACGATGCTCAGTGCTGCCGCCTATTGAAGAGAATTCGGTACTGCAGGCAATTCTCAGACGTGGAAAAGAGCACAGCGAGTGCGCACAGAAACGCCGAAGAGGCGAATCGACGTTCTGACCGCTCAGCACAGCGAGTCCGCCAATCTTTATCATGCTTATTCCTTCGAGAGATACTGTGCATGCGATCTTATAGAAAACTCACATCACTGAGGCCCTCACAGGTGCGGGCGAGCTGCCCAGTTTTGGACCGCCAGCTCAACAATGTTTCCGGTCATTTAATTTATGATTCTGCTAGTTGTCTTCCCCGTTTTTGTGATCGATCACGATTTGGAACCGGGAACGGGACATTTACATTCACAGTGGCCCCAGCGCACATCGCCGGCACTCGATTGGCTCAGGTATGTATGTGACGGCCAGGAGCCCGCCCCAGAACCACACTTGCGTGCTACTGCAACGATGCTCAGTGCTGCCGCCTATTGAAAAGAATTCGGTACTGCAGGCACTGTGTAGACGCAAAAAATGGCACAGCGCATGCGCACAGAAACGCCGAAGAGGCGAATCTACGTTCTGACCGCTCTGCATAGCGAGTCCGCCAGTCTTTATCATGCTTAGTCCTCGGAGCGATACTGCGCATGCGCATGCGATCTTATAGAAAACTGCCATAACTGAGGCCCTTACAGGTGTGGGTGAGCAGCCTAGTTTTGGACCTCCAGCTCAACAATGTTTCCGGACGTCCAATTTAGGATTGCACTACTTTTATTCCCCGATTTTTGCCTCAGTCGCGATTCCGGTCCGGGAACGGGACATTTTCATTCCCAGCGGCCCCAACGCACATCAGCGGCACCTGATTGGCTCAGGTTTGCACGTGACTACCAGGAGCCCACCCCAGTTGTACCCATGCACACTACTGCAACGATGCTCAGTGCTGCCGCCTATTGAAGAGAATTCGGTACTGCAGGCAATTCTCAGACGTGGAAACGAGCACAGCGAGTGCGCACAGAAACACCGAAGTGGCGAATCGACGTTCTGACCGCTCTGCACAGCGAGTCCACCAATCTTTATCGTGCTTGGTCCTCCAAGCGATACTGCGCATGCGCATACGATCATATAGAAAACTCCCAGAACTGCGGCTCTCACAAGTGCGGGCGAGCCGCCTAGTTTTGGACGGCCAGCTCAACAACTTTTCTCGACGTCCAATTTAGGATTTTTCTGCTTTTATTCCCCGTTTTTTGCCTCAATCGCGATTCCCGTCCGGGAATGGGACATTTTCATTCCCAGCGGCCCCAACGCACATCAGCGGCACCTGATTGGCTCAGGTTTGCACGTGACTACCAGGAGCCCACCCCAGTTGTACCCATGCAGACTACTGCAACGATGCTCAGTGCTGCCGCCTATTGACGAGAATTCGGTACTGCAATTACTGCTCAGACCCGGAAAAGAGCACAGCGCATGCGCGCAGAAATACAGTATAGGCGAATCTACATTCTGACCACTCTGCACAGCGAGTCCGCAAGTTGTTATCGTGCTTGGTCCTCCAAGCGATACTGCTCATGCGCATACGATCATATAGAAAACTCACATCACTGAGGCCCTCACCAGTGCGGGCGAGCTGCCCAGTTTTGGACCGCCAGCTGAACAATGTTTCCGGTCATTTAATTTATGATTCTGCTAGTTGTCTTCTCCGTTTTTGTGATCGATCATGATTCGGAACCGGGAACGGGACATTTGCATTCACAGTGGCCCCAGCGCACATCGCCAGCACTCGATTGGCTCAGGTATGTATGTGACGGCCAGGAGCCCGCCCCAGAACCACACTTGCATGCTACTGCAACGATGCTCAGTGCTGCCGCCTATTGAAGAGAATTCGGTACTGCAGGCGCTGTGTAGACGCGGAAAATGGCACAGCGCATACGTACAGAAACGCCGAAGAGGCGAATCTACGTTCTGACCGCTCTGCACAGCGTGTCCGCCAGTCTTTATCATGCTTAGTCCTCGGAGCGATACTGCGCATGCGCATGCGATCTTATAGAAAACTTCCGTAACTGAGGCCCTTACAGGTGTGGGTGAGCAGCCTAGTTTTGGACCTCCAGCTCAACAATGTTTCCGGACGTCCAATTTAGGATTGCACTACTTTTATTCCCCGATTTTTGCCTCAATCGCGATTCCGGTCCGGGAACGGGACATTTTCATTCCCAGCGGCCCCAACGCACATCAGCGGCACCTGATTGGCTCAGGTTTGCACGTGACTACCAGGGGCCCACCCCAGTTGTACGCATGCACACTACTGCAACGATGCTCAGTGCTGCCGCCTATTGAAGAGAATTCGGTACTGCAGGCAATTCTCAGATGTGGAAAAGAGCACAGCGCATGCGCACAGAAACGCCGAAGAGGCAAATCGACGTTCTGACCGCTCTGCACAGCGAGTCCACCAATCTTTATCATGCTTATTCCATCGAGAGATACTGTGCATGCGATCTTATAGAAAACTCACATCACTGAGGCCCTCACAGGTGCGGGCGAGCTGCCCAGTTTTGGACCACCAGCTCAACAGTGTTTCCGGTCATTTAATTTATGATTCTGCTAGTTGTCTTCCCCGTTTTTGTGATCGATCACGATTCGGAACCAGGAACGGGACATTTACATTCACAGCGGCCCCAACGCACATCAGCGGCACCTGATTGGCTCAGGTTTGCACGTGACTACCAGGAGCCCACCCCAGTTGTACGCATGCACACTACTGCAACGATGCTCAGTGCTGCCGCCTATTGAAGAGAATTCGGTACTGCAGGCAATTCTCAGACGTGGAAACGAGCACAGCGAGTGCGCACAGAAACGCCGAAGAGGCGAATCGACGTTCTGACCGCTCTGCACAGCGAGTCCGCCAATCTTTATCGTGCTTGGTCCTCCAAGCGATACTGCGCATGCGCATACGATCATATAGAAAACTCCCAGAACTGCGGCTCTCACAAGGGCGGGCGAGCCGCCTAGTTTTGGACGGCCAGCTCAACAACTTTTCTCGACGTCCAGTTTAGGATTTTTCTGCTTTTATTCCCCGTTTTTTGCCTCAATCGCGATTCCCGTCCGGGAACGGGACATTTTCATTCCCAGCGGCCCCAACGCACATCAGCGGCACCTGATTGGCTCAGGTTTGCACGTGACTACCAGGAGCCCACCCCAGTTGTACGCATGCAGACTACTGCAACGATGCTCAGTGCTGCCGCCTATTGACGAGAATTCGGTACTGCAGTTACTGCTCAGAACCGGAAAAGAGCAGAGCGCATGCGCGTAGAAATGCAGTATAGGCGTATCTACATTCTGACCGTTCTACTCAGCGAGTCCACCAATCCTTATCGTGCTTATTCCTCCAAGCAATACTGTGCATGCGATCATATTGAAAACTGCCGTAACTGAGGCCCTTTCAGGTGTGGGTGAGCAGCCTAGTTTTGGACCTCCAGCTCAACAATGTTTCCGGACGTCCAATTTAGGGTTGCACTACTTTTATTCCTTGATTTTTGCCTCAGTCGCGATTCCGGTCCTGGAACGGGACATTTTCATTCCCAGCGGCCCCAACGCACATCAGCGGCACCTGATTGGCTCAGGTTTGCACGTGACTACCAGGAGCCCACCCCAGTTGTACCCATGCACACTACTGCAACGATGCTCAGTGCTGCCGCCTATTGACGAGAATTCGGTACTGCAGGCAATTCTCAGACGTGGAAAAGAGCACAGCGCATGCGCACAGAAACGCCGAAGAGGCGAATCGACGTTCTGACCGCTCTGCACAGCGAGTCCGCCAATCTTTATCATGCTTATTCCTTCGAGAGATACTGTGCATGCGATCTTATAGAAAACTCACATCACTGAGGCCCTCACAGGTGCGGGCGAGCTGCCCAGTTTTGGACCGCCAGCTCAACAATGTTTCCGGTCATTTAATTTATGATTCTGCTAGTTGTCTTCCCCGTTTTTGTGATCGATCACGATTCGGAACCGGGAATGGGACATTTACATTCACAGTGGCCCCAGCGCACATCGCCGGCACTCGATTGGCTCAGGTATGTATGTGACGGCCAGGAGCCCGCCCCAGAACCACACTTGCGTGCTACTGCAACGATGCTCAGTGCTGCCGCCTATTGAAAAGAATTCGGTACTGCAGGCACTGTGTAGACGCAAAAAATGGCACAGCGCATGCGCACAGAAACGCCGAAGAGGCGAATCTACGTTCTGACCGCTCTGCATAGCGAGTCCGCCAGTCTTTATCATGCTTAGTCCTCGGTGCGATACTGCGCATGCGCATGCGATCTTATAGAAAACTGCCGTAACTGAGGCCCTCACAGGTGTGGGTGAGCAGCCTAGTTTTGGACCTGCAGCTCATCAATGTTTCCGGACGTCCAATTTAGGATTGCACTACTTTTATTCCCCGATTTTTGCCTCAATCGCGATTCCGGTCTGGGCACGGGACATTTTCATTCCCAGCGGCCCCAACGCACATCAGCGGCACCTGATTGGCTCAGGTTTGCACGTGACAACCAGGAGCCCACCCCAGTTGTACGCATGCACACTACTGCAACGATGCTCAGTGCTGCCGCCTATTGAAGAGAATTCGGTACTGCAGGCAATTCTCAGACATGGAAACGAGCACAGCGAGTGCGCACAGAAACGCCGAAGAGGCGAATCGACGTTCTGACCGCTCTGCACAGCGAGTCTGCCAATCTTTATCGTGCTTGGTCCTCCAAGCGATACTGCGCATGCGCATACGATCATATAGAAAACTCCCAGAACTGCGGCTCTCACAAGTGCGGGCGAGCCGCCCAGTTTTGGACGGCCAGCTCAACAACTTTTCTCGAGGTCCAATTTAGGATTTTTCTGCTTTTATTCCCCGTTTTTTGCCTCAATCGCGATTCCCGTCTGGGAACGGGACATTTTCATTCCCAGCGGCCCCAACGCACATCAGCGGCACCGGATTGGCTCAGGTTTGCACGTGACTACCAGGAGCCCACCCCAGTTGTACGCATGCAGACTACTGCAACGATGCTCAGTGCTGCCGCCTATTGACGAGAATTCGGTACTGCAATTACTGCTCAGAACCGGAAAAGAGCAGAGCGCATGCGCGTAGAAATGCAGTATAGGCGTATCTACATTCTGACCGTTCTACTCAGCGAGTCCACCAATCCTTATCGTGCTTATTCCTCCAAGCAATACTGTGCATGCGATCATATTGAAAACTGCCGTAACTGAGGCCCTGTCAGGTGTGGGTGAGCAGCCTAGTTTTGGACCTCCAGCTCAACAGTATTTCTCAACGTCCCATTTAAGATTCTGCTAGTTGTCTTCCCCGTTTTTGTGATCGATCACGATTCGGAACCGGGAACGGGACATTTACATTCACGGTGGCCCCAGCGCACATCGCCGGCACTCGATTGGCTCAGGTATGTACGTGAGGGCCAGGAGCCCGTTGCAAAACCACACTTGCGCAGTACTGCGGCAATGCTCAGTGCTGCCACCTATTGAAGAGAATTCGGTACTGCAGGCACTGCTTAGACGTGGAAAATGGCACAGCGCATGCGCACAGAAACGCCAAAGCGGCGAATCTACGTTCTGACCGCTCTGCACAGCGTGTCCGCCAGTCTTTATCATGCTTAGTCCTCGGAGCGATACTGCGCACGCGCATGCGATCTTATAGAAAACTGCCGTAACTGAGGCCCTTACAGGTGTGGGTGAGCAGCCTAGTTTTGGACCTCCAGCTCAACAATGTTTCCGGACGTCCAATTTAGGATTGCACTACTTTTATTCCCCGATTTTTGCCTCAGTTGCGATTCCGGTCCGGGAACGGGACATTTTCATTCCCAGCGGCCCCAGCACGCATCAGCGGCACTCGATTGGCTCAGGTTTGCACGTGACTACCAGGAGCCCACCCCAGTTGTACCCATGCACACTACTGCAACGATGCTCAGTGCTGCCGCCTATTGAAGAGAATTCGGTACTGCAGGCAATTCTCAGACGTGGAAAAGAGCACAGCGCATGCGCACAGAAACACCGAAGAGGCGAATCGACGTTCTGACCGCTCAGCACAGCGAGTCCGCCAATCTTTATCATGCTTATTCCTTCGAGAGATACTGCGCATGCGCATACGATCATATAGAAAACTCCCAGAACTGCGGCTCTCACAAGTGCGGGCGAGCCGCCCAGTTTTGGACGGCCAGCTCAACAACTTTTCTCGACGTCCAATTTAGGATTTTTCTGCTTTTATTCCCCGTTTTTTGCCTCAATCGCGATTCCCGTCTGGGCACGGGACATTTTCATTCCCAGCGGCCCCAACGCACATCAGCGGCACCTGATTGGCTCAGGTTTGCACGTGACTACCAGGAGCCCACCCCAGTTGTACGCATGCAGACTACTGCAACGATGCTCAGTGCTGCCGCCTATTGAAGAGAATTCGGTACTGCAGGCAATTCTCAGACGTGGAAAAGAGCAGAGCGCATGCGCACAGAAACGCCGAAGAGGCGAATCGACGTTCTGACCGCTCTGCACAGCGAGTCCGCCAATCTTTATCATGCTTATTCCTTCGAGAGATACTGTGCATGCGATCTTATAGAAAACTCACATCACTGAGGCCCTCACAGGTGCGGGCGAGCTGCCCAGTTTTGGACCGCCAGCTCAACAATGTTTCCGGTCATTTAATTTATGATTCTGCTAGTTGTCTTCCCCGTTTTTGTGATCGATCACGATTAGGAACCGGGAACGGGACATTTACATTCACAGTGGCCCCAGCGCACATCGCCGGCACTCGATTGGCTCAGGTATGTATGTGACGGCCAGGAGCCCGCCCCAGAACCACACTTGCATGCTACTGCAACGATGCTCAGTGCTGCCGCCTATTGAAAAGAATTCGGTACTGCAGGCACTGTGTAGACGCAAAAAATGGCACAGCGCATGCGCACAGAAACGCTGAAGAGGCGAATCTACGTTCTGACCGCTCTGCATAGCGAGTCCGCCAGTCTTTATCATGCTTAGTCCTCGGAGCGATACTGCGCATGCGCATGCGATCTTATAGAAAACTGCCGTAACTGAGACCCTTACAGGTGTGGGTGAGCAGCCTAGTATTGGACCTCCAGCTCAACAATGTTTCCGGACGTCCAATTTAGGATTGCACTACTTTTATTCCCCGATTTTTGCCTCAGTTGCGATTCCGGTCTGGGCACGGGACATTTTCATTCCCAGCGGCCCCAGTGCACATCAGCGGCACCTGATTGGCTCAGGTTTGCACGTGACTACCAGGAGCCCACCCCAGTTGTACGCATGCACACTACTGCAACGATGCTCAGTGCTGCCGCCTATTGACGAGAATTCGGTACTGCAATTACCACTCAGACCCGGAAAAGAGCACAGCGCATGCGCGCAGAAATACAGTATAGGCGAATCTACATTCTGACCACTCTGCACAGCGAGTCCGCAAGTTGTTATCGTGCTTGGTCCGCCAAGCGATACTGCTCATGCGCATACGATCATATAGAAAACTCACATCACTGAGGCCCTCACCAGTGCGAGCGAGCTGCCCAGTTTTGGACCGCCAGCTGAACAATGTTTCCGGTCAATTAATTTATGATTCTGCTAGTTGTCTTCCCCGTTTTTGTGATCGATCACGATTTGGAACCGGGAACGGGACATTTACATTCACAGTGGCCCCAGCGCACATCGCCGGCACTCGATTGGCTCAGGTATGTATGTGACGGCCAGGAGCCCGCCCCAGAACCACACTTGCATGCTACTGCAACGATGCTCAGTGCTGCCGCCTATTGAAGAGAATTCGGTACTGCAGGCGCTGTGTAGACGCGGAAAATGGCACAGCGCATGTGCACAGAAACGCCGAAGAGGCGAATCTACATTCTGACCGCTCTGCACAGCGTGTCCGCCAGTCTTTATCATGCTTAGTCCTCGGAGCGATACTGCGCATGCGCATGCGATCTTATAGAAAACTGCCGTAACTGAGGCCCTCACAGGTGTGGGTGAGCAGCCTAGTTTTGGACCTCCAGCTCAACAATGTTTCCGGACGTCCAATTTAGGATTGCACTACTTTTATTCCCCGATTTTTGCCTCAGTTGCGACTGTGGTCCGGGAACGGGACATTTTCATTCCCAGCGGCCCCAACGCACATCAGCGGCACCTGATTGGCTCAGGTTTGCACGTGACTACCAGGGGCCCACCCCAGTTGTACGCATGCACACTACTGCAACGATGCTCAGTGCTGCCGCCTATTGAAGAGAATTCGGTACTGCAGGCAATTCTCAGATGTGGAAAAGAGCACAGCGCATGCGCACAGAAACGCCGAAGAGGCGAATCGACGTTCTGACCGCTCAGCACAGCGAGTCCACCAATCTTTATCATGCTTCTTCCTTCGAGAGATACTGTGCATGCGATCTTATAGAAAACTCACATCACTGAGGCCCTCACAGGTGCGGGCGAGCTGCCCAGTTTTGGACCACCAGCTCAACAATGTTTCCGGTCATTTAATTTATGATTCTGCTAGTTGTCTTCCCCGATTTTGTGATCGATCACGATTCGGAACCAGGAACGGGACATTTACATTCACAGTGGCCCCAACGCACATCAGCGGCACCTGATTGGCTCAGGTTTGCACGTGACTACCAGGAGCCCACCCCAGTTGTACCCATGCACACTACTGCAACGATGCTCAGTGCTGCCGCCTATTGAAGAGAATTCGGTACTGCAGGCAATTCTCAGGCATGGAAACGAGCACAGCGAGTGCGCACAGAAACGCCGAAGAGGCGAATCGACGTTCTGACCGCTCTGCACAGCGAGTCCGCCAATCTTTATCGTGCTTGGTCCTCCAAGCGATACTGCGCATGCGCATACAATCATATAGAAAACTCCCAGAACTGCGGCTCTCACAAGTGCGGGCGAGCCGCCCAGTTTTGGACGGCCAGCTCAACAACTTTTCTCGAGGTCCAATTTAGGATTTTTCTGCTTTTATTCCCCGTTTTTTGCCTCAATCGCGATTCCCGTCTGGGAACGGGACATTTTCATTCCCAGCGGCCCCAACGCACATCAGCGGCACCTGATTGGCTCAGGTTTGCACGTGACTACCAGGAGCCCACCCCAGTTGTACGCATGCAGACTACTGCAACGATGCTCAGTGCTGCCGCCTATTGACGAGAATTCGGTACTGCAGTTACTGCTCAGAACCGGAAAAGAGCAGAGCGCATGCGCGTAGAAATGCAGTATAGGCGTATCTACATTCTGACCGTTCTACTCAGCGAGTCCACCAATCCTTATCGTGCTTATTCCTCCAAGCAATACTGTGCATGCGATCATATTGAAAACTGCCGTAACTGAGGCCCTGTCAGGTGTGGGTGAGCAGCCTAGTTTTGGACCTCCAGCTCAACAGTATTTCTCAACGTCCCATTTAAGATTCTGCTAGTTGTCTTCCCCGTTTTTGTGATCGATCACGATTCGGAACCGGGAACGGGACATTTACATTCACGGTGGCCCCAGCGCACATCGCCGGCACTCGATTGGCTCAGGTATGTACGTGAGGGCCAGGAGACCGTTGCAAAACCACACTTGCGCAGTACTGCGGCAATGCTCAGTGCTGCCGCCTATTGAAGAGAATTCGGTACTGCAGGCACTGCTTAGACGTGGAAAATGGCACAGCGCATGCGCACAGAAACGCCGAAGCGGCGAATCTACGTTCTGACCGCTCTGCACAGCGTGTCCGCCAGTCTTTATCATGCTTAGTCCTTGGAGCGATACTGCGCACGCGCATGCGATCTTATAGAAAACTGCCATAACTGAGGCCCTTACAGGTGTGGGTGAGCAGCCTAGTTTTGGACCTCCAGCTCAACAATGTTTCCGGACGTCCAATTTAGGATTGCACTACTTTTATTCCCCGATTTTTGCCTCAGTCGCGATTCCGGTCCGGGAACGGGACATTTTCATTCCCAGCGGCCCCAGCGCACATCAGCGGCACCTGATTGGCTCAGGTTTGCACGTGACTACCAGGAGCCCACCCCAGTTGTATCCATGCACACTACTGCAACGATGCTCAGTGCTGCCGCCTATTGACGAGAATTCAGTACTGCAGGCAATTCTCAGACGTGGAAAAGAGCACAGCGCATGCGCACAGAAACGCCGAAGAGGCGAATCGACGTTCTGACCGCTCTGCACAGCGAGTCCGCCAATCTTTATCGTGCTTGGTCCTCCAAGCGATACTGCGCATGCGCATACAATCATATAGAAAACTCCCAGAACTGCGGCTCTCACAAGTGCGGGCGAGCCGCCCAGTTTTGGACGGCCAGCTCAACAACTTTTCTCGACGTCCAATTTAGGATTTTTCTGCTTTTATTCCCCGTTTTTTGCCTCAATCGCGATTCCTGTCCGGGAATGGGACATTTTCATTCCCAGCGGCCCCAACGCACATCAGCGGCACCTGATTGGCTCAGGTTTGCACGTGACTACCAGGAGCCCACCCCAGTTGTACGCATGCAGACTACTGCAACGATGCTCAGTGCTGCCGCCTATTGACGAGAATTCGGTACTGCAATTACTGCTCAGAACCGGAAAAGAGCAGAGCGCATGCGCGTAGAAATGCAGTATAGGCGTATCTACATTCTGACCGTTCTACTCAGCGAGTCCACCAATCCTTATCGTGCTTATTCCTCCAAGCAATACTGTGCATGCGATCATATTGAAAACTGCCGTAACTGAGGCCCTTTCAGGTGTGGGTGAGCAGCCTAGTTTTGGACCTCCAGCTCAACAGTATTTCTCAACGTCCCATTTAAGATTCTGCTAGTTGTCTTCCCCGTTTTTGTGATCGATCACGATTCGGAACCGGGAACGGGACATTTACATTCACGGTGGCCCCAGCGCACATCGCCAGCACTCGATTGGCTCAGGTATGTACGTGAGGGCCAGGAGCCCGTTGCAAAACCACACTTGCGCAGTACTGCGGCAATGCTCAGTGCTGCCACCTATTGAAGAGAATTCGGTACTGCAGGCACTGCTTAGACGTGGAAAATGGCACAGCGCATGCGCACAGAAACGCCGAAGCGGCGAATCTACGTTCTGACCGCTCTGCACAGCGTGTCCGCCAGTCTTTATCATGCTTAGTCCTCGGAGCGATACTGCGCACGCGCATGCGATCTTATAGAAAACTGCCGTAACTGAGGCCCTTACAGGTGTGGGTGAGCAGCCTAGTTTTGGACCTCCAGCTCAACAATGTTTCCGGACGTCCAATTTAGGGTTGCACTACTTTTATTCCTTGATTTTTGCCTCAGTCGCGATTCCGGTCCTGGAACGGGACATTTTCATTCCCAGCGGCCCCAACGCACATCAGCGGCACCTGATTGGCTCAGGTTTGCACGTGACTACCAGGAGCCCACCCCAGTTGTACCCATGCACACTACTGCAACGATGCTCAGTGCTGCCGTCTATTGAAGAGAATTCGGTACTGCAGGCAATTCTCAGACGTGGAAAAGAGCACAGCGCATGCGCACAGAAACGCCGAAGAGGCGAATCGACGTTCTGACCGCTCTGCACAGCGAGTCCGCCAATCTTTATCATGCTTATTCCTTCGAGAGATACTGTGCATGCGATCTTATAGAAAACTCACATCACTGAGGCCCTCACAGGTGCGGGCGAGCTGCCCAGTTTTGGACCGCCAGCTGAACAATGTTTCCGGACATTTAATTTATGATTCTGCTAGTTGTCTTCCCCGTTTTTGTGATCGATCACGATTTGGAACCGGGAACGGGACATTTACATTTACAGTGGCCCCAGCGCACATCGCCGGCACTCGATTGGCTCAGGTATGTATGTGACGGCCAGGAGCCCGCCCCAGAACCACACTTGCGTGCTACTGCAACGATGCTCAGTGCTGCCGCCTATTGAAAAGAATTCGGTACTGCAGGCACTGTGTAGACGCAAAAAATGGCACAGCGCATGCGCACAGAAACGCCGAAGAGGCGAATCTACGTTCTGACCGCTCTGCATAACGAGTCCGCCAGTCTTTATCATGCTTAGTCCTCGGAGCGATACTGCGCATGCGCATGCGATCTTATAGAAAACTGCCATAACTGAGGCCCTTACAGGTGTGGGTGAGCGGCCTAGTTTTGGACCTCCAGCTCAACAATGTTTCCGGACGTCCAATTTAGGATTGCACTACTTTTATTCCCCGATTTTTGCCTCAGTCGCGATTCCGGTCCGGGAACGGGACATTTTCATTCCCAGCGGCCCCAGCGCACATCAGCGGCACCTGATTGGCTCAGGTTTGCACGTGACTACCAGGAGCCCACCCCAGTTGTACCCATGCACACTACTGCAACGATGCTCAGTGCTGCCGCCTATTGAAGAGAATTCGGTACTGCAGGCAATTCTCAGACGTGGAAACGAGCACAGCGAGTGCGCACAGAAACACCGAAGAGGCGAATCGACGTTCTGACCGCTCTGCACAGCGAGTCCGCCAATCTTTATCGTGCTTGGTCCTCCAAGCGATACTGCGCATGCGCATACGATCATATAGAAAACTCCCAGAACTGCGGCTCTCACAAGTGCGGGCGAGCCGCCTAGTTTTGGACGGCCAGCTCAACAACTTTTCTCGACGTCCAATTTAGGATTTTTCTGCTTTTATTCCCCGTTTTTTGCCTCAATCGCGATTCCCGTCCGGGAACGGGACATTTTCATTCCCAGCGGCCCCAACGCACATCAGCGGCACCTGATTGGCTCAGGTTTGCACGTGACTACCAGGAGCCCACCCCAGTTGTACGCATGCAGACTACTGCAACGATGCTCAGTGCTGCCGCCTATTGACGAGAATTCGGTACTGCAGTTACTGCTCAGAACCGGAAAAGAGCAGAGCGCATGCGCGTAGAAATGCAGTATAGGCGTATCTACATTCTGACCGTTCTACTCAGCGAGTCCACCAATCCTTATCGTGCTTATTCCTCCAAGCAATACTGTGCATGCGATCATATTGAAAACTGCCGTAACTGAGGCCCTTTCAGGTGTGGGTGAGCAGCCTAGTTTTGGACCTCCAGCTCAACAGTATTTCTCAACGTCCCATTTAAGATTCTGCTAGTTGTCTTCCCCGTTTTTGTGATCGATCACGATTCGGAACCGGGAACGGGACATTTACATTCACGGTGGCCTCAGCGCACATCGCCAGCACTCGATTGGCTCAGGTATGTACGTGAGGGCCAGGAGCCCGTCGCAAAACCACACTTGCGCAGTACTGCGGCAATGCTCAGTGCTGCCACCTATTGAAGAGAATTCGGTACTGCAGGCACTGCTTAGACGTGGAAAATGGCACAGCGCATGCGCACAGAAACGCCGAAGCGGCGAATCTACATTCTGACCGCTCTGCACAGCGTGTCCGCCAGTCTTTATCATGCTTAGTCCTCGGAGCGATACTGCGCATGCGCATGCGATCTTATAGAAAACTGCCGTAACTGAGGCCCTTACAGGTGTGGGTGAGCAGCCTAGTTTTGGACCTCCAGCTCAACAATGTTTCCGGACGTCCAATTTAGGGTTGCACTACTTTTATTCCTTGATTTTTGCCTCAGTCGCGATTCCGGTCCGGGAACGGGACATTTTCATTCCCAGCGGCCCCAACGCACATCAGCGGCACCTGATTGGCTCAGGTTTGCACGTGACTACCAAGAGCCCACCCCAGTTGTACCCATGCACACTACTGCAACGATGCTCAGTGCTGCCGCCTATTGAAGAGAATTCGGTACTGCAGGCAATTCTCAGACGTGGAAAAGAGCACAGCGCATGCGCACAGAAACGCCGAAGAGGCGAATCGACGTTCTGACCGCTCTGCACAGCGAGTCCACCAATCTTTATCATGCTTATTCCTTCGAGAGATACTGTGCATGCGATCTTATAGCAAACTCACATCACTGAGGCCCTCACAGGTGCGGGCGAGCTGCCCAGTTTTGGACCGCCAGCTCAACAATGTTTCCGGTCATTTAATTTATGATTCTGCTAGTTGTCTTCCCCGTTTTTGTGATCGATCACGATTTGGAACCGGGAACGGGACATTTACATTCACAGTGGCCCCAGCGCACATCGCCGGCACTCGATTGGCTCAGGTATGTATGTGACGGCCAGGAGCCCGCCCCAGAACCACACTTGCGTGCTACTGCAACGATGCTCAGTGCTGCCGCCTATTGAAAAGAATTCGGTACTGCAGGCACTGTGTAGACGCAAAAAATGGCACAGCGCATGCGCACAGAAACGCCGAAGAGGCGAATCTACGTTCTGACCGCTCTGCATAGCGAGTCCGCCAGTCTTTATCATGCTTAGTCCTCGGAGCGATACTGCGCATGCGCATGCGATCTTATAGAAAACTGCCATAACTGAGGCCCTTACAGGTGTGGGTGAGCAGCCTAGTTTTGGACCTCCAGCTCAACAATGTTTCCGGACGTCCAATTTAGGATTGCACTACTTTTATTCCCCGATTTTTGCCTCAGTCGCGATTCCGGTCCGGGAACGGGACATTTTCATTCCCAGCGGCCCCAACGCACATCAGCGGCACCTGATTGGCTCAGGTTTGCACGTGACTACCAGGAGCCCACCCCAGTTGTACCCATGCACACTACTGCAACGATGCTCAGTGCTGCCGCCTATTGAAGAGAATTCGGTACTGCAGGCAATTCTCAGACGTGGAAACGAGCACAGCGAGTGCGCACAGAAACACCGAAGAGGCGAATCGACGTTCTGACCGCTCTGCACAGCGAGTCCGCCAATCTTTATCGTGCTTGGTCCTCCAAGCGATACTGCGCATGCGCATACGATCATATAGAAAACTCCCAGAACTGCGGCTCTCACAAGTGCGGGCGAGCCGCCTAGTTTTGGACGGCCAGCTCAACAACTTTTCTCGAGGTCCAATTTAGGATTTTTCTGCTTTTATTCCCCGTTTTTTGCCTCAATCGCGATTCCCGTCCGGGAATGGGACATTTTCATTCCCAGCGGCCCCAACGCACATCAGCGGCACCTGATTGGCTCAGGTTTGCACGTGACTACCAGGAGCCCACCCCAGTTGTACCCATGCACACTACTGCAACGATGCTCAGTGCTGCCGCCTATTGACGAGAATTCGGTACTGCAATTACTGCTCAGACCCGGAAAAGAGCACAGCGCATGCGCGCAGAAATACAGTATAGGCGAATCTACATTCTGACCACTCTGCACAGCGAGTCCGCAAGTTGTTATCGTGCTTGGTCCTCCAAGCGATACTGCTCATGCGCATACGATCATATAGAAAACTCCCATTACTGAGGCCCTCACCAGTGCGGGCGAGCTGCCCAGTTTTGGACCGCCAGCTGAACAATGTTTCCGGTCATTTAATTTATGATTCTGCTAGTTGTCTTCTCCGTTTTTGTGATCGATCATGATTCGGAACCGGGAACGGGACATTTGCATTCACAGTGGCCCCAGCGCACATCGCCAGCACTCGATTGGCTCAGGTATGTATGTGACGGCCAGGAGCCCGCCCCAGAACCACACTTGCATGCTACTGCAACGATGCTCAGT
The DNA here is from genome assembly GCA_023055505.1 of Callipepla californica brunnescens. Classification (NCBI taxonomy): domain Eukaryota; kingdom Metazoa; phylum Chordata; class Aves; order Galliformes; family Odontophoridae; genus Callipepla; species Callipepla californica. The sequence continues at coordinate 40,196 of JALIRH010000204.1, read as the reverse complement.
GCTGCCGCCTATTGAAGAGAATTCGGTACTGCAGGCGCTGTGTAGACGCGGAAAATGGCACAGCGCATACGTACAGAAACGCCGAAGAGGCGAATCTACGTTCTGACCGCTCTGCACAGCGTGTCCGCCAGTCTTTATCATGCTTAGTCCTCGGAGCGATACTGCGCATGCGCATGCGATCTTATAGAAAACTGCCGTAACTGAGGCCCTTACAGGTGTGGGTGAGCAGCCTAGTTTTGGACCTCCAGCTCAACAATGTTTCCGGACGTCCAATTTAGGATTGCACTACTTTTATTCCCCGATTTTTTCCTCCGTCGCGATTCCGGTCCGGGAACGGGACATTTTCATTCCCAGCGGCCCCAACGCACATCAGCGGCACCTGATTGGCTCAGGTTTGCACGTGACTACCAGGAGCCCACCCCAGTTGTACGCATGCACACTACTGCAACGATGCTCAGTGCTGCTGCCTATTGAAGAGAATTCGGTACTGCAGGCAATTCTCAGACGTGGAAACGAGCACAGCGAGTGCGCACAGAAACGCCGAAGAGGCGAATCGACGTTCTGACCGCTCTGCACAGCGAGTCCGCCAATCTTTATCGTGCTTGGTCCTCCAAGCGATACTGCGCATGCGCATACGATCATATAGAAAACTCCCAGAACTGCGGCTCTCACAAGTGCGGGCGAGCCGCCTAGTTTTGGACGGCCAGCTCAACAACTTTTCTCGACGTCCAGTTTAGGATTTTTCTGCTTTTATTCCCCGTTTTTTGCCTCAATCGCGATTCCCGTCCGGGAACGGGACATTTTCATTCCCAGCGGCCCCAACGCACATCAGCGGCACCTGATTGGCTCAGGTTTGCACGTGACTACCAGGAGCCCACCCCAGTTGTACGCATGCAGACTACTGCAACGATGCTCAGTGCTGCCGCCTATTGACGAGAATTCGGTACTGCAGTTACTGCTCAGAACCGGAAAAGAGCAGAGCGCATGCGCGTAGAAATGCAGTATAGGCGTATCTACATTCTGACCGTTCTACTCAGCGAGTCCACCAATCCTTATCGTGCTTATTCCTCCAAGCAATACTGTGCATGCGATCATATTGAAAACTGCCGTAACTGAGGCCCTTTCAGGTGTGGGTGAGCAGCCTAGTTTTGGACCTCCAGCTCAACAGTATTTCTCAACGTCCCATTTAAGATTCTGCTAGTTGTCTTCCCCGTTTTTGTGATCGATCACGATTCGGAACCGGGAACGGGACATTTACATTCACGGTGGCCCCAGCGCACATCGCCGGCACTCGATTGGCTCAGGTATGTACGTGAGGGCCAGGAGCCCGTCGCAAAACCACACTTGCGCAGTACTGCGGCAATGCTCAGTGCTGCCGCCTATTGAAGAGAATTCGGTACTGCAGGCACTGCTTAGATGTGGAAAATGGCACAGCGCATGCGCACAGAAACGCCGAAGCGGCGAATCTACATTCTGACCGCTCTGCACAGCGTGTCCGCCAGTCTTTATCATGCTTAGTCCTCGGAGCGATACTGCGCACGCGCATGCGATCTTATAGAAAACTGCCGTAACTGAGGCCCTTACAGGTGTGGGTGAGCAGCCTAGTTTTGGACCTCCAGCTCAACAATGTTTCCGGACGTCCAATTTAGGGTTGCACTACTTTTATTCCTTGATTTTTGCCTCAGTCGCGATTCCGGTCCTGGAACGGGACATTTTCATTCCCAGCGGCCCCAACGCACATCAGCGGCACCTGATTGGCTCAGGTTTGCACGTGACTACCAAGAGCCCACCCCAGTTGTACCCATGCACACTACTGCAACGATGCTCAGTGCTGCCGCCTATTGAAGAGAATTCGGTACTGCAGGCAATTCTCAGACATGGAAACGAGCACAGCGAGTGCGCACAGAAACGCCGAAGAGGCGAATCGACGTTCTGACCGCTCTGCACAGCGAGTCCGCCAATCTTTATCGTGCTTGGTCCTCCAAGCGATACTGCGCATGCGCATACGATCATATAGAAAACTCCCAGAACTGCGGCTCTCACAAGTGCGGGCGAGCCGCCCAGTTTTGGACGGCCAGCTCAACAACTTTTCTCGAGGTCCAATTTAGGATTTTTCTGCTTTTATTCCCCGTTTTTTGCCTCAATCGCGATTCCCGTCTGGGAACGGGACATTTTCATTCCCAGCGGCCCCAACGCACATCAGCGGCACCTGATTGGCTCAGGTTTGCACGTGACTACCAGGAGCCCACCCCAGTTGTACGCATGCAGACCACTGCAACGATGCTCAGTGCTGCCGCCTATTGACGAGAATTCGGTACTGCATTTACTGCTCAGAACCGGAAAAGAGCAGAGCGCATGCGCGTAGAAATGCAGTATAGGCGTATCTACATTCTGACCGTTCTACTCAGCGAGTCCACCAATCCTTATCGTGCTTATTCCTCCAAGCAATACTGTGCATGCGATCATATTGAAAACTGCCGTAACTGAGGCCCTTTCAGGTGTGGGTGAGCAGCCTAGTTTTGGACCTCCAGCTCAACAATGTTTCCGGACGTCCAATTTAGGATTGCACTACTTTTATTCCCCGATTTTTGCCTCAGTCGCGATTCCCGTCCGGGAACGGGACATTTTCATTCCCAGCGGCCCCAGCGCACATCAGCGGCACCTGATTGGCTCAGGTTTGCACGTGACTACCAGGAGCCCACCCCAATTGTACCCATGCACACTACTGCAACGATGCTCAGTGCTGCCGCCTATTGACGAGAATTCAGTACTGCAGGCAATTCTCAGACGTGGAAACGAGCACAGCGCATGCGCACAGAAACGCCGAAGAGGCGAATCGACGTTCTGACCGCTCTGCACAGCGAGTCCGCCAATCTTTATCGTGCTTGGTCCTCCAAGCGATACTGCGCATGCGCATACAATCATATAGAAAACTCCCAGAACTGCGGCTCTCACAAGTGCGGGCGAGCCGCCCAGTTTTGGACGGCCAGCTCAACAACTTTTCTCGAGGTGCAATTTAGGATTTTTCTGCTTTTATTCCCCGTTTTTTGCCTCAATCGCGATTCCCGTCCGGGAATGGGACATTTTCATTCCCAGCGGCCCCAACGCACATCAGCGGCACCTGATTGGCTCAGGTTTGCACGTGACTACCAGGAGCCCACCCCAGTTGTACGCATGCAGACTACTGCAACGATGCTCAGTGCTGCCGCCTATTGACGAGAATTCGGTACTGCAATTACTGCTCAGAACCGGAAAAGAGCAGAGCGCATGCGCGTAGAAATGCAGTATAGGCGTATCTACATTCTGACCGTTCTACTCAGCGAGTCCACCAATCCTTATCGTGCTTATTCCTCCAAGCAATACTGTGCATGCGATCATATTGAAAACTGCCGTAACTGAGGCCCTTTCAGGTGTGGGTGAGCAGCCTAGTTTTGGACCTCCAGCTCAACAGTATTTCTCAACGTCCCATTTAAGATTCTGCTAGTTGTCTTCCCCGTTTTTGTGATCGATCACGATTCGGAACCGGGAACGGGACATTTACATTCACGGTGGCCCCAGCGCACATCGCCGGCACTCGATTGGCTCAGGTATGTACGTGAGGGCCAGGAGCCCGTCGCAAAACCACACTTGCGCAGTACTGCGGCAATGCTCAGTGCTGCCGCCTATTGAAGAGAATTCGGTACTGCAGGCACTGCTTAGATGTGGAAAATGGCACAGCGCATGCGCACAGAAACGCCGAAGCGGCGAATCTACATTCTGACCGCTCTGCACAGCGTGTCCGCCAGTCTTTATCATGCTTAGTCCTCGGAGCGATACTGCGCACGCGCATGCGATCTTATAGAAAACTGCCGTAACTGAGGCCCTTACAGGTGTGGGTGAGCAGCCTAGTTTTGGACCTCCAGCTCAACAATGTTTCCGGACGTCCAATTTAGGGTTGCACTACTTTTATTCCTTGATTTTTGCCTCAGTCGCGATTCCGGTCCTGGAACGGGACATTTTCATTCCCAGCGGCCCCAACGCACATCAGCGGCACCTGATTGGCTCAGGTTTGCACGTGACTACCAAGAGCCCACCCCAGTTGTACCCATGCACACTACTGCAACGATGCTCAGTGCTGCCGCCTATTGAAGAGAATTCGGTACTGCAGGCAATTCTCAGACATGGAAACGAGCACAGCGAGTGCGCACAGAAACGCCGAAGAGGCGAATCGACGTTCTGACCGCTCTGCACAGCGAGTCCGCCAATCTTTATCGTGCTTGGTCCTCCAAGCGATACTGCGCATGCGCATACGATCATATAGAAAACTCCCAGAACTGCGGCTCTCACAAGTGCGGGCGAGCCGCCCAGTTTTGGACGGCCAGCTCAACAACTTTTCTCGAGGTGCAATTTAGGATTTTTCTGCTTTTATTCCCCGTTTTTTGCCTCAATCGCGATTCCCGTCCGGGAATGGGACATTTTCATTCCCAGCGGCCCCAACGCACATCAGCGGCACCTGATTGGCTCAGGTTTGCACGTGACTACCAGGAGCCCACCCCAGTTGTACGCATGCAGACTACTGCAACGATGCTCAGTGCTGCCGCCTATTGACGAGAATTCGGTACTGCAATTACTGCTCAGAACCGGAAAAGAGCAGAGCGCATGCGCGTAGAAATGCAGTATAGGCGTATCTACATTCTGACCGTTCTACTCAGCGAGTCCACCAATCCTTATCGTGCTTATTCCTCCAAGCAATACTGTGCATGCGATCATATTGAAAACTGCCGTAACTGAGGCCCTTTCAGGTGTGGGTGAGCAGCCTAGTTTTGGACCTCCAGCTCAACAGTATTTCTCAACGTCCCATTTAAGATTCTGCTAGTTGTCTTCCCCGTTTTTGTGATCGATCACGATTCGGAACCGGGAACGGGACATTTACATTCACGGTGGCCCCAGCGCACATCGCCGGCACTCGATTGGCTCAGGTATGTACGTGAGGGCCAGGAGCCCGTCGCAAAACCACACTTGCGCAGTACTGCGGCAATGCTCAGTGCTGCCGCCTATTGAAGAGAATTCGGTACTGCAGGCACTGCTTAGATGTGGAAAATGGCACAGCGCATGCGCACAGAAACGCCGAAGCGGCGAATCTACATTCTGACCGCTCTGCACAGCGTGTCCGCCAGTCTTTATCATGCTTAGTCCTCGGAGCGATACTGCGCACGCGCATGCGATCTTATAGAAAACTACCGTAACTGAGGCCCTTACAGGTGTGGGTGAGCAGCCTAGTTTTGGACCTCCAGCTCAACAATGTTTCCGGACGTCCAATTTAGGGTTGCACTACTTTTATTCCTTGATTTTTGCCTCAGTCGCGATTCCGGTCCTGGAACGGGACATTTTCATTCCCAGCGGCCCCAACGCACATCAGCGGCACCTGATTGGCTCAGGTTTGCACGTGACTACCAAGAGCCCACCCCAGTTGTACCCATGCACACTACTGCAACGATGCTCAGTGCTGCCGCCTATTGAAGAGAATTCGGTACTGCAGGCAATTCTCAGACATGGAAACGAGCACAGCGAGTGCGCACAGAAACGCCGAAGAGGCGAATCGACGTTCTGACCGCTCTGCACAGCGAGTCCGCCAATCTTTATCGTGCTTGGTCCTCCAAGCGATACTGCGCATGCGCATACGATCATATAGAAAACTCCCAGAACTGCGGCTCTCACAAGTGCGGGCGAGCCGCCCAGTTTTGGACGGCCAGCTCAACAACTTTTCTCGAGGTCCAATTTAGGATTTTTCTGCTTTTATTCCCCGTTTTTTGCCTCAATCGCGATTCCCGTCTGGGAACGGGACATTTTCATTCCCAGCGGCCCCAACGCACATCAGCGGCACCTGATTGGCTCAGGTTTGCACGTGACTACCAGGAGCCCACCCCAGTTGTACGCATGCAGACCACTGCAACGATGCTCAGTGCTGCCGCCTATTGACGAGAATTCGGTACTGCATTTACTGCTCAGAACCGGAAAAGAGCAGAGCGCATGCGCGTAGAAATGCAGTATAGGCGTATCTACATTCTGACCGTTCTACTCAGCGAGTCCACCAATCCTTATCGTGCTTATTCCTCCAAGCAATACTGTGCATGCGATCATATTGAAAACTGCCGTAACTGAGGCCCTTACAGGTGTGGGTGAGCAGCCTAGTTTTGGACCTCCAGCTCAACAATGTTTCCGGACGTCCAATTTAGGATTGCACTACTTTTATTCCCCGATTTTTGCCTCAGTCGCGATTCCGGTCCGGGAACGGGACATTTTCATTCCCAGCGGCTCCAGCGCACATCAGCGGCACCTGATTGGCTCAGGTTTGCACGTGACTACCAGGAGCCCACCCCAATTGTACCCATGCACACTACTGCAACGATGCTCAGTGCTGCCGCCTATTGACGAGAATTCAGTACTGCAGGCAATTCTCAGACGTGGAAACGAGCACAGCGCATGCGCACAGAAACGCCGAAGAGGCGAATCGACGTTCTGACCGCTCTGCACAGCGAGTCCGCCAATCTTTATCGTGCTTGGTCCTCCAAGCGATACTGCGCATGCGCATACAATCATATAGAAAACTCCCAGAACTGCGGCTCTCACAAGTGCGGGCGAGCCGCCCAGTTTTGGACGGCCAGCTCAACAACTTTTCTCGAGGTGCAATTTAGGATTTTTCTGCTTTTATTCCCCGTTTTTTGCCTCAATCGCGATTCCCGTCCGGGAATGGGACATTTTCATTCCCAGCGGCCCCAACGCACATCAGCGGCACCTGATTGGCTCAGGTTTGCACGTGACTACCAGGAGCCCACCCCAGTTGTACGCATGCAGACTACTGCAACGATGCTCAGTGCTGCCGCCTATTGACGAGAATTCGGTACTGCAATTACTGCTCAGAACCGGAAAAGAGCAGAGCGCATGCGCGTAGAAATGCAGTATAGGCGTATCTACATTCTGACCGTTCTACTCAGCGAGTCCAACAATCCTTATCGTGCTTATTCCTCCAAGCAATACTGTGCATGCGATCATATTGAAAACTGCCGTAACTGAGGCCCTTTCAGGTGTGGGTGAGCAGCCTAGTTTTGGACCTCCAGCTCAACAATGTTTCCGGACGTCCAATTTAGGATTGCACTACTTTTATTCCCCGATTTTTGCCTCAGTCGCGATTCCGGTCCGGGAACGGGACATTTTCATTCCCAGCGGCCCCAGCGCACATCAGCGGCACCTGATTGGCTCAGGTTTGCACGTGACTACCAGGAGCCCACCCCAATTGTACCCATGCACACTACTGCAACGATGCTCAGTGCTGCCGCCTATTGACGAGAATTCAGTACTGCAGGCAATTCTCAGACGTGGAAACGAGCACAGCGCATGCGCACAGAAACGCCGAAGAGGCGAATCGACGTTCTGACCGCTCTGCACAGCGAGTCCGCCAATCTTTATCGTGCTTGGTCCTCCAAGCGATACTGCGCATGCGCATACAATCATATAGAAAACTCCCAGAACTGCGGCTCTCACAAGTGCGGGCGAGCCGCCCAGTTTTGGACGGCCAACTCAACAACTTTTCTCGAGGTGCAATTTAGGATTTTTCTGCTTTTATTCCCCGTTTTTTGCCTCAATCGCGATTCCCGTCCGGGAATGGGACATTTTCATTCCCAGCGGCCCCAACGCACATCAGCGGCACCTGATTGGCTCAGGTTTGCACGTGACTACCAGGAGCCCACCCCAGTTGTACGCATGCAGACTACTGCAACGATGCTCAGTGCTGCCGCCTATTGACGAGAATTCGGTACTGCAATTACTGCTCAGAACCGGAAAAGAGCAGAGCGCATGCGCGTAGAAATGCAGTATAGGCGTATCTACATTCTGACCGTTCTACTCAGCGAGTCCACCAATCCTTATCGTGCTTATTCCTCCAAGCAATACTGTGCATGCGATCATATTGAAAACTGCCGTAACTGAGGCCCTTTCAGGTGTGGGTGAGCAGCCTAGTTTTGGACCTCCAGCTCAACAGTATTTCTCAACGTCCCATTTAAGATTCTGCTAGTTGTCTTCCCCGTTTTTGTGATCGATCACGATTCGGAACCGGGAACGGGACATTTACATTCACGGTGGCCCCAGCGCACATCGCCGGCACTCGATTGGCTCAGGTATGTACGTGAGGGCCAGGAGCCCGTCGCAAAACCACACTTGCGCAGTACTGCGGCAATGCTCAGTGCTGCCGCCTATTGAAGAGAATTCGGTACTGCAGGCACTGCTTAGATGTGGAAAATGGCACAGCGCATGCGCACAGAAACGCCGAAGCGGCGAATCTACATTCTGACCGCTCTGCACAGCGTGTCCGCCAGTCTTTATCATGCTTAGTCCTCGGAGCGATACTGCGCACGCGCATGCGATCTTATAGAAAACTGCCGTAACTGAGGCCCTTACAGGTGTGGGTGAGCAGCCTAGTTTTGGACCTCCAGCTCAACAATGTTTCCGGACGTCCAATTTAGGGTTGCACTACTTTTATTCCTTGATTTTTGCCTCAGTCGCGATTCCGGTCCTGGAACGGGACATTTTCATTCCCAGCGGCCCCAACGCACATCAGCGGCACCTGATTGGCTCAGGTTTGCACGTGACTACCAGGAGCCCACCCCAGTTGTACCCATGCACACTACTGCAACGATGCTCAGTGCTGCCGCCTATTGAAGAGAATTCGGTACTGCAGGCAATTCTCAGACGTGGAAAAGAGCACAGCGCGTGCGCACAGAAACGCCGAAGAGGCGAATCGACGTTCTGACCGCTCTGCACAGCGAGTCCGCCAATCTTTATCATGCTTATTCCTTCGAGAGATACTGTGCATGCGATCTTATAGAAAACTCACATCACTGAGGCCCTCACAGGTGCGGGCGAGCTGCCCAGTTTTGGACCGCCAGCTCAACAATGTTTCCGGTCATTTAATTTATGATTCTGCTAGTTGTCTTCCCCGTTTTTGTGATCGATCACGATTTGGAACCGGGAACGGGACATTTACATTCACAGTGGCCCCAGCGCACATCGCCGGCACTCGATTGGCTCAGGTATGTATGTGACGGCCAGGAGCCCGCCCCAGAACCACACTTGCGTGCTACTGCAACGATGCTCAGTGCTGCCGCCTATTGAAAAGAATTCGGTACTGCAGGCACTGTGTAGACGCAAAAAATGGCACAGCGCATGCGCACAGAAACGCCGAAGAGGCGAATCTACGTTCTGACCGCTCTGCATAGCGAGTCCGCCAGTCTTTATCATGCTTAGTCCTCGGAGCGATACTGCGCATGCGCTTGCGATCTTATAGAAAACTGCCGTAACTGAGGCCCTTACAGGTGTGGGTGAGCAGCCTAGTTTTGGACCTCCAGCTCATCAATGTTTCCGGACGTCCAATTTAGGATTGCACTACTTTTATTCCCCGATTTTTGCCTCAATCGCGATTCCGGTCTGGGCACGGGACATTTTCATTCCCAGCGGCCCCAGTGCACATCAGCGGCACCTGATTGGCTCAGGTTTGCACGTGACTACCAGGAGCCCACCCCAGTTGTACCCATGCACACTACTGCAACGATGCTCAGTGCTGCCGCCTATTGACGAGAATTCGGTACTGCAGGCAATTCTCAGACGTGGAAAAGAGCACAGCGAGTGCGCACAGAAACGCCGAAGAGGCGAATCTACATTCTGACCGCTCAGCACAGCGAGTCCGCCAATCTTTATCATGCTTATTCCTTCGAGAGATACTGTGCATGCGATCTTATAGAAAACTCACATCACTGAGGCCCTCACAGTTGCGGGCACGCTGCCCAGTTTTGGACTGCCAGCTCAACAATGTTTCCGGTCATTTAATTTATGATTCTGCTAGTTGTCTTCCCCGTTTTTGTGATCGATCACGATTTGGAACCGGGAACGGGACATTTACATTCACAGTGGCCCCAGCGCACATCGCCGGCACTCGATTGGCTCAGGTATGTATGTGACGGCCAGGAGCCCGCCCCAGAACCACACTTGCATGCTACTGCAACGATGCTCAGTGCTGCCGCCTATTGAAGAGAATTTGGTACTGCATGCACTGCTTAGACGCGGAAAATGGCGCAGCGCATACGTACAGAAACGCCGAAGCGGCGAATCTATGTTCTGTCCGCTCTGCGCAGCACGTCCGCCAATCTTTATCATGCTTAGTCCTCGGAGCGATACTGCGCACGCGCATGCGATCTTATAGAAAACTGCCATAACTGAGGCCCTTACAGGTGTGGGTGAGCAGCCTAGTTTTGGACCTCCAGCTCAACAATGTTTCCGGACGTCCAATTTAGGATTGCACTACTTTTATTCCCCGATTTTTGCCTCAGTCGCGATTCCCGTCCGGGAACGGGACATTTTCATTCCCAGCGGCCCCAACGCACATCAGCGGCACCTGATTGGCTCAGGTTTGCACGTGACTACCAGGAGCCCACCCCAGTTGTACCCATGCACACTACTGCAACGATGCTCAGTGCTGCCGCCTATTGACGAGAATTCGGTACTGCAGGCAATTCTCAGACGTGGAAAAGAGCACAGCGCGTGCGCACAGAAACGCCGAAGAGGCGAATCGACGTTCTGACCGCTCTGCACAGCGAGTCCGCCAATCTTTATCATGCTTATTCCTTCGAGAGATACTGTGCATGCGATCTTATAGAAAACTCACATCACTGAGGCCCTCACAGGTGCGGGCGAGCTGCCCAGTTTTAGACCGCCAGCTCAACAATGTTTCCGGTCATTTAATTTATGATTCTGCTAGTTGTCTTCCCCGTTTTTGTGATCGATCACGATTTGGAACCGGGAATGGGACATTTACATTCACAGTGGCCCCAGCGCACATCGCCGGCACTCGATTGGCTCAGGTATGTATGTGACGGCCAGGAGCCCGCCCCAGAACCACACTTGCATGCTACTGCAACGATGCTCAGTGCTGCCGCCTATTGAAAAGAATTCGGTACTGCAGGCACTGTGTAGACGCAAAAAATGGCACAGCGCATGCGCACAGAAACGCCAAAGAGGCGAATCTACGTTCTGACCGCTCTGCATAGCGAGTCCGCCAGTCTTTATCATGCTTAGTCCTCGGAGCGATACTGCGCATGCGCATGCGATCTTATAGAAAACTGCCATAACTGAGGCCCTTACAGGTGTGGGTGAGCAGCCTAGTTTTGGACCTCCAGCTCAACAATGTTTCCGGACGTCCAATTTAGGATTGCACTACTTTTATTCCCCGATTTTTGCCTCAGTCGCGATTCCCGTCCGGGAACGGGACATTTTCATTCCCAGCGGCCCCAACGCACATCAGCGGCACCTGATTGGCTCAGGTTTGCACGTGACTACCAGGAGCCCACCCCAGTTGTACCCATGCACACTACTGCAACGATGCTCAGTGCTGCCGCCTATTGAAGAGAATTCGGTACTGCAGGCAATTCTCAGACGTGGAAACGAGCACAGCGAGTGCGCACAGAATCACCGAAGAGGCGAATCGACGTTCTGACCGCTCTGCACAGCGAGTCCGCCAATCTTTATCGTGCTTGGTCCTCCAAGCGATACTGCGCATGCGCATACGATCATATAGAAAACTCCCAGAACTGCGGCTCTCACAAGTGCGGGCGAGCCGCCTAGTTTTGGACGGCCAGCTCAACAACTTTTCTCGAGGTCCAATTTAGGATTTTTCTGCTTTTATTCCCCGTTTTTTGCCTCAATCGCGATTCCCGTACGGGAACGGGACATTTTCATTCCCAGCGGCCCCAACGCACATTAGCGGCACCTGATTGGCTCAGGTTTGCACGTGACTACCAGGAGCCCACCCCAGTTGTACGCATGCAGACTACTGCAACGATGCTCAGTGCTGCCGCCTATTGACGAGAATTCGGTACTGCAATTACTGCTCAGACCCGGAAAAGTGCACAGCGCATGCGCGCAGAAATACAGTATAGGCGAATCTACATTCTGACCACTCTGCACAGCGAGTCCGCAAGTTGTTATCGTGCTTGGTCCTCCAAGCGATACTGCTCATGCGCATACGATCATATAGAAAACTCCCATTACTGAGGCCCTCACCAGTGCGGGCGAGCTGCCCAGTTTTGGACCGCCAGCTCAACAATGTTTCCGGTCATTTAATTTATGATTCTGCTAGTTGTCTTCCCCGTTTTTGTGATCGATCATGATTCGGAACCGGGAACGGGACATTTGCATTCACAGCGGCCCCAGCGCACATCGCCAGCACTCGATTGGCTCAGGTATGTATGTGACGGCCAGGAGCCCGCCCCAGAACCACACTTGCATGCTACTGCAACGATGCTCAGTGCTGCCGCCTATTGAAGAGAATTCGGTACTGCAGGCGCTGTGTAGACGCGGAAAATGGCACAGCGCATACGTACAGAAACGCCGAAGAGGCGAATCTACGTTCTGACCGCTCTGCACAGCGTGTCCGCCAGTCTTTATCATGCTTAGTCCTCGGAGCGATACTGCGCATGCGCATGCGATCTTATAGAAAACTGCCATAACTGAGGCCCTTACAGGTGTGGGTGAGCAGCCTAGTTTTGGACCTCCAGCTCAACAATGTTTCCGGACGTCCAATTTAGGGTTGCACTACTTTTATTCCTTGATTTTTGCCTCAGTCGCGATTCCGGTCCTGGAACGGGACATTTTCATTCCCAGCGGCCCCAACGCACATCAGCGGCACCTGATTGGCTCAGGTTTGCACGTGACTACCAGGAGCCCACCCCAGTTGTACCCATGCACACTACTGCAACGATGCTCTGTGCTGCCGCCTATTGAAGAGAATTCGGTACTGCAGGCAATTCTCAGACGTGGAAACGAGCACAGTGAGTGCGCACAGAAACGCCGAAGAGGCGAATCGACGTTCTGACCGCTCTGCACAGCGAGTCCACCAATCTTTATCGTGCTTGGTCCTCCAAGCGATACTGCGCATGCGCATACGATCATATAGAAAACTCCCAGAACTGCGGCTCTCACAAGTGCGGGCGAGCCGCCTAGTTTTGGACGGCCAGCTCAACAACTTTTCTCGACGTCCAGTTTAGGATTTTTCTGCTTTTATTCCCCGTTTTTTGCCTCAATCGCGATTCCCGTCCGGGAACGGGACATTTTCATTCCCAGCGGCCCCAACGCACATCAGCGGCACCTGATTGGCTCAGGTTTGCACGTGACTACCAGGAGCCCACCCCAGTTGTACGCATGCAGACTACTGCAACGATGCTCAGTGCTGCCGCCTATTGACGAGAATTCGGTACTGCAGTTACTGCTCAGAACCGGAAAAGAGCAGAGCGCATGCGCGTAGAAATGCAGTATAGGCGTATCTACATTCTGACCGTTCTACTCAGCGAGTCCACCAATCCTTATCGTGCTTATTCCTCCAAGCAATACTGTGCATGCGATCATATTGAAAACTGCCATAACTGAGGCCCTTTCAGGTGTGGGTGAGCAGCCTAGTTTTGGACCTCCAGCTCAACAGTATTTCTCAACGTCCCATTTAAGATTCTGCTAGTTGTCTTCCCCGTTTTTGTGATCGATCACGATTCGGAACCGGGAACAGGACATTTACATTCACGGTGGCCCCAGCGCACATCGCCGGTACTCGATTGGCTCAGGTATGTACGTGAGGGCCAGGAGCCCGTCGCAAAACCACACTTGCGCAGTACTGCGGCAATGCTCAGTGCTGCCGCCTATTGAAGAGAATTCGGTACTGCAGGCACTGCTTAGACGTGGAAAATGGCACAGCGCATGCGCACAGAAACGCCGAAGCGGCGAATCTACGTTCTGACCGCTCTGCACAGCGTGTCCGCCAGTCTTTATCATGCTTAGTCCTCGGAGCGATACTGCGCACGCGCATGCGATCTTATAGAAAACTGCCGTAACTGAGGCCCTTACAGGTGTGGGTGAGCAGCCTAGTTTTGGACCTCCAGCTCAACAATGTTTCCGGACGTCCAATTTAGGGTTGCACTACTTTTATTCCTTGATTTTTGCCTCAGTCGCGATTCCGGTCCTGGAACGGGACATTTTCATTCCCAGCGGCCCCAACGCACATCAGCGGCACCTGATTGGCTCAGGTTTGCACGTGACTACCAGGAGCCCACCCCAGTTGTACCCATGCACACTACTGCAACGATGCTCAGTGCTGCCGCCTATTGACGAGAATTCGGTACTGCAGGCAATTCTCAGACGTGGAAAAGAGCACAGCGCGTGCGCACAGAAACGCCGAAGAGGCGAATCGACGTTCTGACCGCTCTGCACAGCGAGTCCGCCAATCTTTATCATGCTTATTCCTTCGAGAGATACTGTGCATGCGATCTTATAGAAAACTCACATCACTGAGGCCCTCACAGGTGCGGGCGAGCTGCCCAGTTTTGGACCGCCAGCTCAACAATGTTTCCGGTCATTTAATTTATGATTCTGCTAGTTGTCTTCCCCGTTTTTGTGATCGATCACGATTTGGAACCGGGAACGGGACATTTACATTCACAGTGGCCCCAGCGCACATCGCCCGCACTCGATTGGCTCAGGTATGTATGTGACGGCCAGGAGCCCGCCCCAGAACCACACTTGCGTGCTACTGCAACGATGCTCAGTGCTGCCGCCTATTGAAAAGAATTCGGTACTGCAGGCACTGTGTAGACGCAAAAAATGGCACAGCGCATGCGCACAGAAACGCCGAAGAGGCGAATCTACGTTCTGACCGCTCTGCATAGCGAGTCCGCCAGTCTTTATCATGCTTAGTCCTCGGAGCGATACTGCGCATGCGCTTGCGATCTTATAGAAAACTGCCATAACTGAGGCCCTTACAGGTGTGGGTGAGCAGCCTAGTTTTGGACCTCCAGCTCAACAATGTTTCCGGACGTCCAATTTAGGATTGCACTACTTTTATTCCCCGATTTTTGCCTCAGTCGCGATTCCCGTCCGGGAACGGGACATTTTCATTCCCAGCGGCCCCAATGCACATCAGCGGCACCTGATTGGCTCAGGTTTGCACGTGACTACCAGGAGCCCACCCCAGTTGTACCCATGCACACTACTGCAACGATGCTCAGTGCTGCCGCCTATTGAAGAGAATTCGGTACTGCAGGCAATTCTCAGACGTGGAAAAGAGCACAGCGCGTGCGCACAGAAACGCCGAAGAGGCGAATCGACGTTCTGACCGCTCTGCACAGCGAGTCCGCCTATCTTTATCATGCTTATTCCTTCGAGAGATACTGTGCATGCGATCTTATAGAAAACTCACATCACTGAGGCCCTCACAGGTGCGGGCGAGCTGCCCAGTTTTAGACCGCCAGCTCAACAATGTTTCCGGTCATTTAATTTATGATTCTGCTAGTTGTCTTCCCCGTTTTTGTGATCGATCACGATTCGGAACCGGGAACGGGACATTTACATTCACAGTGGCCCCAGCGCACATCGCCGGCACTCAATTGGCTCAGGTATGTATGTGACGGCCAGGAGCCCGCCCCAGAACCACACTTGCATGCTACTGCAACGATGCTCAGTGCTGCCGCCTATTGAAGAGAATTCGGTACTGCAGGCACTGCTTAGACGCGGAAAATGGCACAGCGCATAAGTACAGAAACGCCGAAGAGGCGAATCTATGTTCTGTCCGCCCTGCACAGCACGTCCGCCAATCTTTATCATGCTTAGTCCTCGGAGCGATACTGCGCACGCGCATGCGATCTTATAGAAAACTGCCATAACTGAGGCCCTTACAGGTGTGGGTGAGCAGCCTAGTTTTGGACCTCCAGCTCAACAATGTTTCCGGACGTCCAATTTAGGATTGCACTACTTTTATTCCCCGATTTTTGCCTCAGTCGCGATTCCCGTCCGGGAACGGGACATTTTCATTCCCAGCGGCCCCAGCGCACATCAGCGGCACCTGATTGGCTCAGGTTTGCACGTGACTACCAGGAGCCCACCCCAGTTGTACGCATGCACACTACTGCAACGATGCTCAGTGCTGCCGCCTATTGAAGAGAATTCGGTACTACAGGCAATTCTCAGACGTGGAAACGAGCACAGCGAGTGCGCACAGAAACGCCGAAGAGGCGAATCGACGTTCTGACCGCTCTGCACAGCGAGTCCGCCAATCTTTATCGTGCTTGGTCCTCCAAGCGATACTGCGCATGCGCATACGATCATATAGAAAACTCCCAGAACTGCGGCTCTCACAAGTGCGGGCGAGCCGCCCAGTTTTGGACGGCCAGCTCAACAACTTTTCTCGAGGTCCAATTTAGGATTTTTCTGCTTTTATTCCCCGTTTTTTGCCTCAATCGCGATTCCCGTCCGGGAACGGGACATTTTCATTCCCAGCGGCCCCAACGCACATCAGCGGCACCGGATTGGCTCAGGTTTGCACGTGACTACCAGGAGCCCACCCCAGTTGTACGCATGCAGACTACTGCAACGATGCTCAGTGCTGCCGCCTATTGACGAGAATTCGGTACTGCAATTACTGCTCAGAACCGGAAAAGAGCAGAGCGCATGCGCGTAGAAATGCAGTATAGGCGTATCTACATTCTGACCGTTCTACTCAGCGAGTCCACCAATCCTTATCGTGCTTATTCCTCCAAGCAATACTGTGCATGCGATCATATTGAAAACTGCCGTAACTGAGGCCCTTTCAGGTGTGGGTGAGCAGCCTAGTTTTGGACCTCCAGCTCAGCAGTATTTCTCAACGTCCCATTTAAGATTCTGCTAGTTGTCTTCCCCGTTTTTGTGATCGATCACGATTCGGAACCGGGAATGGGACATTTACATTCACGGTGGCCCCAGCGCACATCGCCGGCACTCGATTGGCTCAGGTATGTATGTGACGGCCAGGAGCCCGCCCCAGAACCACACTTGCGTGCTACTGCAACGATGCTCAGTGCTGCCGCCTATTGAAGAGAATTCGGTACTGCAGGCACTGCTTAGACGTGGAAAATGGCACAGCGCATGCGCACAGAAACGCCGAAGCGGCGAATCTATGTTCTGACCGCTCTGCACAGCGTGTCCGCCAGTCTTTATCATGCTTAGTCCTCGGAGCGATACTGCGCACGCGCATGCGATCTTATAGAAAACTGCCATAACTGAGGCCCTTACAGGTGTGGGTGAGCAGCCTAGTTTTGGACCTCCAGCTCAACAATGTTTCCGGACGTCCAATTTAGGATTGCACTACTTTTATTCCCCGATTTTTGCCTCAGTCGCGATTCCGGTCCGGGAACGGGACATTTTCATTCCCAGCGGCCCCAACGCACATCAGCGGCACCTGATTGGCTCAGGTTTGCACGTGACTACCAGGAGCCCACCCCAGTTGTACCCATGCACACTACTGCAATGATGCTCAGTGCTGCCGCCTATTGAAGAGAATTCGGTACTGCAGGCAATTCTCAGACGTGGAAACGAGCACAGCGAGTGCGCACAGAAACGCCGAAGAGGCGAATCGATGTTCTGACCGCTCTGCACAGCGAGTCCGCCAATCTTTATCGTGCTTGGTCCTCCAAGCGATACTGCGCATGCGCATACGATCATATAGAAAACTCCCAGAACTGCGGCTCTCACAAGTGCGGGCGAGCCGCCCAGTTTTGGACGGCCAGCTCAACAATTTTTCTCAACATCCAATTTAGGATTTTTCTGCTTTTATTCCCCGTTTCTTGCCTCAGTCGCGATTCCTGTCCGGGAACCGGACATTTTCAATCCCAGCAGCCCCAGCGCACATCAGCGGCACCTGATTGGCTCAGGTTTGCACATGACTACCAGGAGCCCACCCCAGTTGTACGCATGCAGACTACTGCAACGATGCTCAGTGCTGCCGCCTATTGAAGAGAATTCTGTACTGCAGGCAATTCTCAGACGTGGAAAAGAGCACAGCGCATGTGCACAGAAACGCCGAAGAGGCGAATCTATGTTCTGACCGCTCTGCACAGCGAGTCCGCCAATCTTTATCATGCTTATTCCTTCGAGAGATACTGTGCATGCGATCATATAGAAAACTCACATCACTGAGGCCCTCACAGGTGTGGGCTAGCTGCCCAGTTTTGGACCGCCAGCTCAACAATGTTTCCGGTCATTTAATTTATGATTCTGCTAGTTGTCTTCCCCGTTTTTGTGATCGATCACGATTTGGAACCGGGAACGGGACATTTACACTCACAGTGGCCCCAGCGCACATCGCCTGCACTCGATTGGCTCAGGTATGTATGTGACTGCCAGGAGCCCGCCCCAGATCCACACTTGCATGCTACTGCAACGATGCTCAGTGCTGCCGCCTATTGAAGAGAATTCGGTACTGCAGGCACTGCTTAGACGCGGGAAATGGCACAGCGCATACGTACAGAAACGCCGAAGAGGCGAATCTACGTTCTGACCGCTCTGCACAGCGAGTCCGCCAATCTTTATCATGCTTAGTCCTCTTAGCGATACTGTGCACGCGCATACAAGCATATAGGAAACTCCCATTATTGCCGCTCTCACAGGTGCAGGCGAGCAGCCCACTTTTGGACCGCCAGCTCAACAGTATTTCTGATACGGACACGTCTCCCCCAGCCTCGACCATCGACACGGACACGTTCCCCCCGCCCATGCACGAGCACCGACACGGACAGGTCCCCCCCAACGAAGAGGAGCGACAGCGACATCTCCCCCGCCACCATGAGCATCGACATCTCGCCCCCAAACAGGACAAATGGCGTGTCCCCCCGTCCAAGAGCAACGGCTGTGACATCCCCCTTCCGAACAAGAAGAACGGCACTTATTCCATAACCAATAGGGTCAGCATCTCCCCCCCACCCATGAGCAAAAGCACCGACATCTCCCCCCAGCCAAGGGGAATGACATTTCCCCCCAAGCAGGAGAAACAACAACAGCATCTCCCCTCAACCAAGAGCAATGACAGCAACATCTCCCCCCAACCAAGAAGAACGGCACTTATTCCCCAACCAAGAGCAACGGCATCTCCCCCCCAACCAAGAGCAACGGCAGCGACAACTCCCCACAACCAAGGGCAATGACATCTCCCCCCAGCCACGAGCAATGACAACGACATCTCCCCCCCAACGATGAGAACGGCACTTATTCCCCAACCAATAGGAACAGCATATCCCCCCAACCATGAGTAACGACAGCAACATCACCACCCCAACCAAGAGTAACGGCATCTCCCCCCAACCAAGAGTAACGGCATCTCCCCCCAACCAAGAGCAATGTCATTCCCCTTCCCTACACAGAGCAATGGCACCAGCACCTCACCCCCAGCCAAGAGCAACATCTCCCCTCCAACCAAGGGGGCTTTCTAGTGGTATGTCTGGTAGCTTCCCCTGCGAGCCACCCATGGGGTCAGAGGGCTCACTCGGCCTCTGTCCCATCTTCCGGAGCACTCTCACACTCACACACACTCGCGCCCCTCGGTCGTGACCCACGCCCTCGCGGGCAATGGGAACTGCACTACTAGAGGGTCCGCACTCGCTTCGCCCCTACGGGACGTCTCAGTCAGGCGTGCTCCGGGATACCCACCCCGACTGAACAGATCCACGCAACTACTTACTCAATGCTGAGTCTTTGTTCCTCGTGCACAAGAATTATGGGGTACTGCAGTTTCTTTCGCTCATTTACCAAATTTAGAGTTTGGAGCTACAGGTCTCGGCACAGGAATTACCCAGCCCAGAAGCCGTCCAGAGATGGGGTGCCCCCCCTGGGGTGGGAACTCCGCAGCAGAGTCACGGCACCAAATTGTTATAGGTGTGAAGAACAATACACACCGTTGTCAATAGTAAGGAATTTATTGAGCAAGCAATAAAGGAGCGGAACAGTGATATCTCCCCCCCCAGCCACGAGCAACGGCACTTCCTCCCCAACCACGAGCAACGGCATCTCCTCCCAACCCAGAGCACCAACAACGACAACTACCCCATAGCCAAGAGCAACGGCACCGACATCTCCCCCCAACCAAGAGCAACGGCACCGACATCTCCCCCCCAACCAAGAAGAACGGCACTTATTCCCCAACCAATAGGAACAGCATCTCCCCCCAACCATGAGCAACGGCATCCCCACCCATCCTGGATCAGCCACAGCAACATCTCCCCCCCAACCATGAGCAACGACACCAACACCTCCCCCCCAATCAAGAGCAACGGCACCAACATCTTCCTCCCAACCATGAGCAATGACGTCTCCCCCCCAACCAAGAGCAACGACAGCGACATATTCCCCCAACCTGGAGTAACAGCATCTCCCCTCAACCAAGAGCAATGGCTGTGACATCTCTCCCCCAACGTCTTCGGAACAGCATCTCCCCCCAGTCAAGAGCAACGACATTGGCATCTCTCCACAACCATGAGCAACAGCATCTCCCCCCAACCATGAACACCAACATCTGCTTCCAACCAAGAGCACCGGCAACGACATCTCCCCCCAACCAACACCACCAACAACGACATCTCCCCCCAACCAACACCAACCACAACGACATCTCCCCCCACCCCCTTGGTCTCCCACCCCCGTCACCCCCACCTCCACGTCTTCTCTCAGTGTGACTCCCTGATATCATCCCCCAGTGTCCCCCTAACAACGCCTGTCCCGCAGCATCATCCCAGGGTCACTCCTTGCCTTCAGCCCCCACTGATTCTCCAACGGAACCCCCAATGTCACTGCCCTACATCACCCCAGTGTCACCCCACCTCTCCCCCAGCATCTCTCCTCACTGTGACCCATAACTGCCCCACAGTGCCCCATTACTTTGTGACCCCAGGAGGCGGCAAAACACCGCCAACAGAGAGTAGGAACCTGGCAGTGGGGGACGGGACAGGCAGTGCCAGCAGGGCGTCCCCTGCACCAAAGGGCACTGTACCCCTCCCCCACCGCTGCCTCTCTCCAGCTGTGCTTCTCTCCGGGGTCTGCAGGGTTTGTTCCATTGCTGCACCGCATCTGCGTGGCCAGCGCATGACACGGAGCCCAAGTGGAACTCCTGCGTGCACAAGTTGTGCTTCGTGTCTCAAGGTTCAGCCCAAGGTGTCACCCCAACATTACTCCCAACGGCATCTCCCCCCCAGCCATGAGCAACAGCACCAACATCTCCCCCCAGCCAAGGTGAATGACATCTCCTCCCAACCAGGAGCAACAACAACGGCATCTCCCCCCAACCAAGAGCAATGGCTGTGACATCTCCCCCCAGCCAAGAAGAACAGCACTTATTCCCCAACCAAGAGCAACAACATCTCCCCCCAACCATGAGCAACGTCTGTGACATCTCCCCCCCCCAGCAAAGAGCAATGGCACCGACATCTCCCTCCCAACCAAGAGCAACAACGTCTCCCCCCAACCATGAGCAACAGCACCAACATCTCCTCCCAAACAGAAGGAACGGCACTTATTCCCCAACCAAGAAGAACGGTATCTCGCCCCAACCATGAGCAACGACAGCGACATCTCCCCCCCAACGAAGAGCAACGACGTCTCCCCCCAACCAAGAGCAATGGCTGCGACATCTTCACTCAAACTCGAGTAACAGCATCTCCCCTCAACCAAGAGCAACGGCACCAACATCTCCCTCCCAACCAAGAGCAACGGCACCAAAGTCTCCCTCCCAACCGTGAGCAACGGCACCAACATCTCCCCCCCAACTAAGAGCAACGACAGCGACATCTTCCCCCAACCTGGAGTAACAGCATCTCCCCCCAGTCAAGAGCAACGACATTGGCATCTCTCCACAACCATGAGCAACGGCATCTCCCCCCAACCATGAGCACCAACATCTGCTTCCAACTATGAGCAACAACAGCATCTCCCCCCCAACCATGAGCAGCGACATCTGCTTCCAACCAACACCACCGGCAACAATATCTCCCCCCAACCAACACCACCAACAACGTCTCCCCCCAACCAAGAGCAATGGCTGTGACATCTCCCCCCAGCCAAGAAGAACGGCACTTATTCCCCAACCAAGAGCAACGACAGCAACAACTGCCCCCAACCAAGAAGAACGGCACCAACATCTCCCCCCAACCAAGAAGAACGGCACTTATTCCCCAACCAAGAGCAATGTCATCTCCCCCTACACAGAACGATGGCACCGACACCTCGCCCCCAGCCAAGAGCAACATCTCCCCTCCAACCAAGGGGGCTTTCTCAGTATGTCTGCTAGCTTCACCTGTGAGCCACCCATGGGGTCAGAAGGCTCACTCGGCCTCTGTCCCATCTTCCGGAGCACTCTCACACTCACACACACTCGCGCCCCTCGGTCGTGACCCACGCCCTCGCGGGCAATGGGAACTGCACTACTAGAGGGTCCGCACTCGCTTCGCCCCTACGGGACGTCTCAGTCAGGCGTGCTCCGGGATACCCACCCCGACCGAACAGATCCATGCAACTACTTACTCAATGCTGAGTCTTTGTTCTTCGTGCACAAGAATTACGGGGTACTGCGGTTTCTTTCGCTCGTTTACCGAATTTAGAGCTCGGAGCTGCAGGTCTCGGCGCAGGAATCACCCAGCCCAGGGGCCGGCCGGAGATGGGGTGCCCCTCTTGAGGTGGGAACTCCGCAGCAGAGTCACGGCACCAAATTGTTATAGGTGTGAAGAACAATACACTTCCTCCCCAACCACGAGCAACAGCATCTCCTCCCAACCCAGAGCACCAACAACGACACCTCCCCCCCAGCCAAGAGCAACGGCATCCCCATCCATCCTGGATCAGCCACAGCGACATCTCCCCCCCAACCAAGAGCAACGACAGCAACAACTCCCCCCAACCAGGAGCAACAACATCTCCCCCCAACCATGATCAATGACAACAGCATCTCCCCCCAACCAAGAAGAATGGCACTTATTCCCCAACCAATAGGAACAGCATCTCCCCCCCAACCAAGAGCAACGGCTGTGACATCTCCCCCCCAACGAAGAGCAACGACACCAACATCTCCCTCCCAACCAAGAGCACCAACATCTCCCCCCCAACCAAGAGCAACGGCACCAACATCTCCCCCCCAACCAAGAGCAACGGCACCAACATCTCCCACCCAACCAAGAGGAACGGCACCAACATTTCCCTCCCAACTAAGAGCAACGACATCTCCCCCCCAACCAAGAGCAACAACGTCTCCCTCCCAACCAAGAGCAACGGCACCAA
This sequence comes from Callipepla californica brunnescens, assembly GCA_023055505.1. Taxonomy (NCBI): domain Eukaryota; kingdom Metazoa; phylum Chordata; class Aves; order Galliformes; family Odontophoridae; genus Callipepla; species Callipepla californica. The sequence continues at coordinate 17,063 of JALIRH010000204.1, read as the reverse complement.
AGTCTCCCTCCCAACCGTGAGCAACGGCACCAACATCTCCCCCCCAACTAAGAGCAACGACAGCGACATCTTCCCCCAACCTGGAGTAACAGCATCCCCCCCCAACCAAGAGCAACAGCACCAACATCTCCGTCCCAACCATGAGCAACGGCAGCGACATCACCCCCCCAACCATGAGCAACAACGTCTCCCTCCCAACCATGAGCAACAGCACCAACATCCCCCCCCCAACCGAGAGCAACAACATCTCCCTCCCAACCAAGAGCAACAACACCAACATCTCCCTCCCAACCAAGAGCAACGGCACCAACATCTCCCCCCCAACCAAGAGCAACAACATCTCCCTCCCAACCATGAGCAACGGCACCAACATCTCCCCCCCAACCAAAAACAACGGCACCAATATCTCCCCCCCAACGAAGAGCACCAACATCTCCCTCCCAACCGTGAGCAACGGCACCAAAGTCTCCCTCCAACCAAGAGCAACAGCACCAACATCTCCCTCCCAACTATGAGCAAGGACATCTCCCCCCAACCAAGAGCAACAGCACCAACATCTCCCTCCCAACCATGAGCAACGGCAGCGACATCTCCCCCCCAACCAAGAGCAACAACGTCTCTCCCCAACCAAGAGCAACGGCACCAACATCTCCCCCCCAACCAAGAGCAACGGCACCAACATCTCCCCCCCAACCAAGAGCAACGGCACCAACATCTCCCCCCCAACCAAGAGCAACGGCACCAACATCTCCCTCCCAACCGTGAGCAACGGCACCAACATCTCCCCCCCAACCATGAGCAACGGCACCAACATCTCCCCCCCAACCATGAGCAACAGCACCAACATCTCCCTTCCAACCAAGAGCAACGACACCAACATCTCCCCCCCAACCATGAGCAACAACATCTCCCTCCCAACCATGAGCAACGGCACCAACATCTCCCCCCCAACCATGAGCAACGGCACCAACATCTCCCCCCCAACCATGAGCAACGGCACCAACATCTCCCCCGCAACCAAGAGCAACAACATCTCCCCCCCAACCATGAGCAACGGCACCAACATCTGCCCCCCAACCAAGAACAACGGCACCAACATCTCCCCCCCAACCAAGAGCAACAACATCTCCCTCCCAACCATGAGCAACGGCACCAACATCTCCCCCCTCAACCGAGAGCAACAACATCTCCCTCCCAACCATGAGCAACGGCACCAACATCTCCCCCCCAACCAAGAGCAACGACACCAACATCTCCCTCCCAACCATGAGCAACGGCATCAAAGTCTCCCTCCCAACCGTGAGCAACGGCACCAACATCTCCCTCCAACCAAGAGCAACGACAGCGACATCTTCCCCCAACCTGGAGTAACAGCATCTCCCCCCAATCAAGAGCAACGACACTGGCATCTCTCCACAACCATGAGCAATGGCGTCTCCCCCCAACCATGAGCACCAACATCTGCTTCCAACCAAGACCACCGGCTACAACATCTCCCCCCAGCCAACACCACCAACAACGACATCTCCCCCCAACCAACACCAACCACAACGACATCTCCCCCCACCCCCTTGGTCTCCCACCCCCGTCACCCCCACCTCCACGTCTTCTCTCAGTGTGACTCCCTGATATCATCCCCCAGTGTCCCCCTAACAACGCCTGTCCCGCAGCATCATCCCAGGGTCACTCCTTGCCTTCAGCCCCCACTGATTCTCCAACGGAACCCCCAATGTCACTGCCCTACATCACCCCAGTGTCACCCCACCTCTCCCCCAGCATCTCTCCTCACTGTGACCCATAACTGCCCCACAGTGCCCCATTACTTTGTGACCCCAGGAGGCGGCAAAACACCGCCAACAGAGAGTAGGAACCTGGCAGTGGGGGACGGGACAGGCAGTGCCAGCAGGGCGTCCCCTGCACCAAAGGGCACTGTACCCCTCCCCCACCGCTGCCTCTCTCCAGCTGTGCTTCTCTCCGGGGTCTGCAGGGTTTGTTCCATTGCTGCACCGCATCTGCGTGGCCAGCGCATGACACGGAGCCCAAGTGGAACTCCTGCGTGCACAAGTTGTGCTTCGTGTCTCAAGGTTCAGCCCAAGGTGTCACCCCAACATTACTCCCTGATGTGCTCCCCACAGTGATGCCCTAAAGTCCCCCCCACCATCCGTGCCCCACATCACCCCAACAACATCAGCCCAAAGTGTCACTGCCCAGCAGGACCCTAACACTGTCAGCCCCCAGCATCCTCCCCCCACATCCCTTCCTGGTGGCAGTCCTTCAGCAGCAGCCCAACATTGCCCCACAACAACAGCATCTTCCCACAGCAGCATCTCCCCACATCAAAGCGGCAGCATCTCCCCACAACAACAGCATCTCCCCCCAGCAAAGCGGCAGCATCTCCCCCCAGCAAAGCGGCAGCATCTCCCCCCAGCAAAGCGGCAGCATCTCCCCCCAGCCACAGCATCTCCCCACAGCAACAGCATCTCTCCACAGCAACAGCATCTCCATGCAGCAAAGCGGCAGCATCTCCCCGCAGCAAAGCGGCAGCATTTCCCCGCAGCAAAGCGGCAGCATCTCCCCATAACAGGATGAAAACACAGCATAACAACATAGCAACCAACTCCCATCGAGTGAAAACATGCCCGAATACAGCAAACGTGAACAAAAACACCAAAGAAAATAATCAGCCTTACCTTGGAAGATCTCCGGTCCACACAGAGCTCCAGGAAGAACTGCCCAGCTCCGCTGCCGGCCCTTAAATGAGGGCTGGGGAGGGGCGGTCCCAGCTCCTCCCCTTCCTGTAATCAGCACAATTGCATACACCTGAGCTTGGCCCCGCCCCCAATCTCACCTGAGCCCCCCTGGCTTGGCCCCGCCCCCCAATCTCACCTGTGCCCCCTGGCTTGGCCCCGCCCCCCACCAGGTGCTCCATCACTGCTCCAAGTCCTCCCTCAGCACTTCCAATACACAGCCCAGTGTCACCCCAACAGCTTCACCCCAACATTACCACTACAGTGTCACCCCAAAATCACTCCTCAGCATCACCCAGATGTCATCTCAGCGCCACTTCCTGTTGTCACCCCAAATCCCCCCCCGTCACTCCCTGGTGTCACTCCCCAGCATCACCACACATCTCTTCTGCTGTCACCCACACCGTCCCCCGTCCTCAATCCCCACGCTGTCCCTCTGTCCCTCCATCCCTCCCCAGCCCCCAGCCACTGCTGTATCTCCCCCCGTCCCCCCATGTCCCCGTGTCCCCTCTGTGCCCTCGTGCCCCCCAGTGACCTCACACAGCACGGGGTGCCCCACGTGGCACAGCAGTGTCCCCACCTCTGTCCCTGCTGTCACCAGCACTGTGACCGCCACCGCCCCACAGCTGACGGGCACCGGGGACGTGCCCCTGGGGGGAATGTGGGGACACTGGGGGTGACACTGGGGACATGTGGACATTGAGGACAGTGGGAGATCATGAGGGGACATTGTGGGTGTGTTGGTGTTGTGGTGACATTGGGGCATGGGGACACGGAGAGTGACATCGTGGGGATCCAGGGGGACGTGGGGACGCTGTGGATGTTGGGGGGACATCGCGGAGCACTGGGGGACGTGGGGACAGCAGTGAAGCAGCTCATCCATCGATCTCTGCTGGGCAGGCAGACCCGGTTTGTTCATTAATTAATTCCCACCTGTATGGGAACTGTCAGTCACAGAGCGGTGATGGCGCACCTGGGGAGGGGGCGTGGCCAGCCCTGGGAGCACAGGTGGGAGCAGTTAGGCCGTGGGAGGGGATTGGAGGGGATACCTGGCTCCACCCCCCCTTGCCCTCATTTAAGGGCCGGCTTCCGCAGGGGCAGCATCTCAGCCTGGAGCTGCTTCCTATGGAGTTCTGGGGTAAGTTCTGCGGCTTGGAGTGAGGTCAGTGAGCTCTTTTTTGCTTTGGGGTTATGCTCTCTGTTGTTTTGGGGTTCTGGTTTATTGGTGCTGTGTCTGCACTGTGTGTTCTCTTTCTGGTCTGGGTTATTCTCTCTGTCTCTTTGGGCTCTGATTCTGGTTTATTGGTGCTATGTCTGCTTTATGTGTTCTCTCTCTGCTCTGGTTTATGATTTCTGTCTCTTTGGGGCTCTGGTTCTGGTTTATTGGTGCTGTGTCTGCTCTGTGCGTTCTCTCTCTGCTTTGGGTTATGATTTCTGTTTCTTTGAGCACTGATTTTGTTTTTTTTGGTGCTGTGTCTGCTCTGTGTGTCCTCTCTGCTCTTCCTTTTCTCTGTAAGGGAGATGGTGGGGCTGTTTCTTTTTCTCTGAGCTGGTGATGGAGGAGCTGCTGTTTACCCCTTTCTTTCAGCACCGCCTCACTTCTGGAGTGCTTCACTCAGCCCCAGGGTAATGCTGCTCAGCTGATGGAGCGCTGCAGCTTTTATCCTTCTCTATTAAGGGGTTCAGTGTTCTCACAATCTTTTTTGTGCTTGTTTTTTCCTGGTTCAGCCTCTGTTTCTTTTTCACAGTTTTTACACCAAATCTAATGCTAATTTTCTTTTCCCTGTTTGTTTTCTGTTTTTTTCCTGGTTCAGCCTTTGTTTCTTTTTCCACAGTTTTACACCATCATTTCTACCCTGGGGTGCTGAACTTTGTCTGCTCCCGCATCATCCCAGCCTGTTTCACAGCGGTGGTAAATGGTGCCCTACATCAGCTCAGGTGGAGTATTGTTTGAAGGCATTTTGTGACTCGTTATCCCATCGTGAATTAAGTTCTGTGTTTCTTTGATCTCTTTCTGCAGCTCAGCGGTGTTTAAGGCTTGCTGGGACTGCTCCGATGGATGGTGTAAGTATTGTGGGATCTGCAGAGCAGGAGATGGAGCATCACGAGCCCCTCGTTTGCGCATCGCTTGTACGCAGGCAGGTTTTCTGCTGGCCGCGGTAAGAGATGAAATGGGGGTTACGAGCGCTTCTTTCTCAGAGGAGCGCGTGTGTGTAAGAGCTGCTGCCCTACAAGTGTGGGGCAGCGCCCTCATTGCTGTTCTGTGTCGAACAGGTGGCCGTGGAGATCCGCAGCACTCCCGGGGATATAACGGCTGCACTGAGGACCGTGGGGTGCTCCGTGGAAGCGGTGAGGAACGGGAAGCTGCATCTCTTGGGACGGCTCAGAACCGCACTGTGCTGATGGTAACTGGTCGCCCACACAGGTAAGGACAGCGCGCACTCACAGGTGTTTGTCCATTGTGCACAGTGTGGTTCTCCCAGTGCTTTAGGGCTCCCAAAAGTTGCCTGTCCTTTTCCTTTCACACTTGGGTGCTGTCCTTGCCCTTCCCCTGGTCTTTCCTTGCCTTATTCTCCTTCTCTTTGTGCTGTTTCCTTACTTTTGCCTGGTCTTTTCCCTGGCATCGTTCTCTTGGCCTCATAGTGCATTCCCTGCACCGTTCCTCTTCCATTCCTGCGCTTTTTCCTTGCGCTGTTCCCCTCCCATGTCCCATAGTGCATTCCGTGTTTCTCGTCTTTGTTCTTTGCCCTTTCCCTGGGCATTTTAGCACCGATCTCTTGTCCCAGCTCTCATCCTTTTGGCGTCGCTCTCTTATCCCCATAGCGCATTCCCTGCGCTTTCCCGTGTTTCTCCTCTTTGTCTTTGCCCTTTCCCTGGGCATTTTAGTGCCATTCTCTTATCCCAGCTCTGATCCTTTTGGCATTGCGCTCTTGTCCCCGTAGTGCATTCCTTGCACTGTTCCCCTTCCATCCCCCAGGCTTCCCGTGTTTCTCCTCTTTGTTCTTTGCCCTTTCTCTGGGCATTTTAGCGCCGTTCTCTTATCCCAGCTCTGATGTTTTTGGCGTCGCTCTCTTTGCCCCATAGCGCATTCCCTGCGCTTTCCCTGTTTCTCCTCTTTGTTCTTTGCCCTTTCCTGGGCATTTTAGCGCCGTTCTCTTGTCCCAGCTCTGATCCTTTTGGCATCACTCTCTCGTTCCTGTAGTGTACTCCTTGCGCCGTTCTCATTCCATCCCCAGGGCATTCCCTGTGCTGCTCTCCTTTGTTCTTCCCCTTGCATTTTCTGCACAGTTCTCCTCACCTTTCCTTCGCTTTGTCTTTCCCTGGGATTTCACTTTGTCTTTGCCTTGCCTGGGTGTTGTGCTTGCCTTTGCCTCTCTGTGATGGGTTGGAGACAACTTTGATTTTAACAGTCACCTGAACCATAATCTTAATGGGAGCTTTGAAGGTGATGGTATTCATGTGCAGTGTAACCCCAAACCTAATACTAATAGTCTGTTTCCTATTTGTTATTTGTTTTTTTTTTTTCCTGATTCAGCCTTTGTTTCTTTTTCCACAGTTTTTACACCATCGTCTCCACCCTGGGGTCCTGAACTTTGTCTGCTCCCGCATCATCCCAGCCTGTTTCACAGCGGTGGTAAATGGTGCTCTACATCAGCTCAGGTGGAGTATTGTTTGAAGGCATTTTGTGACTCGTTATCCCATCGTGAATTAAGTTCTGTGTTTCTTTGCTCTCTTTTTGCAGCTCAGCGGTGTTTAAGGCTTGCTGGGACTGCTCCGATGGATGGTGTAAGTATTGTGGGATCTGCAGAGCAGGAGATGGAGCATCACGAGCCCCTCGTTTGCGCATCGCTTGTACGCAGGCAGGTTTTCTGCTGGCCGCGGTAAGAGATGAAATGGGGGTTACGAGCGCTTCTTTCTCAGAGGAGCGCGTTTGTGTAAGAGCTGCTGCCCTACAAGTGTGGGGCAGCGCCCTCATTGCTGTTCTGTGTCGAACAGGTGGCCGTGGAGATCCGCAGCACTCCCGGGGATATAACGGCTGCACTGAGGACCGTGGGGTGCTCCGTGGAAGCGGTGAGGAACGGGAAGCTGCATCTCTTGGGACGGCTCAGAACCGCACTGTGCTGATGGTAACTGGTCGCCCACACAGGTAAGGACAGCGCGCACTCACAGGTGTTTGTCCATTGTGCACAGTGTGGTTCTCCCAGTGCTTTAGGGCTCCCAAAAGCTGCCTGTGCTTTTCCTTTTTCTCTTGGGTGCTGTCCTTGCTTCTGGCGTTTCTCTGTAGTGTTTTCTTTGCATTTCCCCTTGGCTTTCTCTGCTCTGTTCCCCTTCCTTCCTTCAGCTTTCCCTATTTCATCTCCTTCCCTTTTGCCTTTGCCCTTACCCTGCAGTGTTCTTCTTTTGTTGAACTTTCTTTTGGCATTGTACTCTTAGCCCAACTGGGGCTCTTCTCTTGGCCCAACTCAGACTCATCTCTTGGTGCCATACTCTTGGCCCGGCTCGGTCTCATCCCTTGGCACCGTGCTCTTGGCCCAGCTCGGGTTCGTCTCTTTGAGCCATATCCTTTGCCCAATTTGGGCTCTTCTCTTGGCCCAGCTCGGGTTCTTTTGGCGTCGTACTCTTAGCCCAACTTGGGCTCTTCTTCTGGCATCGTACTTATAGCCCAGCCCGGGCTCATCCCTCGATGTTGTACTCTTGGCCCAGCCTGGGCTTGTCTCTTTGTGCCATATCCTTGGCCCAGCTCGTGCTCATCTCTTGGCGCCATACTCTCGATGCCGTCAGCGCATTCTTTGTGCCATTCCTGTTCCCGCTCTTTTGTTGTTCACTTGCGTGTTCTCCTTGTGTTTGCTCTTGGTGTTCTCTGCAGTGTTTTTCTTGTGTTCTCCCTTAGTTTTACTGTGGATTTTTCTGTGCTGTTCTCCATACCCTTTGCCTGGGCTTTCTTGCGCACTTTCATCGCTTTGTTTTTTTTGGGGGGATTTTGCTTTGCTTTTGGTTCCCTGGGATCAGCTGGGAGGCAGCTTTGCTGTTCATCTTCACCTGACTCTGCAGCTTAATGGGAGCTCTAAAGATGATTGTATTCACACACGATGTAGCTCTAACCCTCAGCACTTGTAGAATTACCAGTGTTTCCTTTGTAACTATGTTCCTTGTTGTTTACAGGTGACTGTTTCTCAGCGCACTTGTACTTCTTTCCATTGCCCTCATCGTGGTGATCCAGCACATCCACGTCCTTCCACAGGGCCTTCCTCCTCCCGGACCGACCGACGCTTTCTTCTGCCGCGATGTCCTCTTCCAACTTCTGCAGGTGTGCTCCGTGCCCTCACTGCGGTCACTAATAAAGATATGGGACAGACCCCACTTCCACTCGGGACAGAGCACCCACCAGCTGCGTGTAACGGTTTTTAGCTCCACCCTATGGTCCCGGCCATGGCACTTGTTCTTTATCCAGCCAATATTGTCCTCATCTCACTGCCCACCTGCACTCTTCTCCTGGAGAATCCCGTGGGTCATCACGTCCACTACTTTGTCTCACTTATGGGGTTGAGTTAGCTTTGCTTTGAATTTTCTTGTTGAGCAGGCTAACCCAACCCCACAACCAACACCCCTATCTCACACAGAGTCCTCTTGCACTTCTCTCTGATTTGATTTGATTTGATTGCGGCCAATTGGCTACCAGTGCTGATTTCAGCACAGCAGAGGCTTTTGCCTCTCCCAAATTGAGTTTAGTTAGGCCTTGCTTACGGGGTTGGGTTAGCTTGCTCAGTTTTTCCTTGTAGAGTAGGCTAACCCAACCCCGTAACCAACGCACGGCCGTTGGTTGGAGGCCTTTTGCCTCTTCCCGGCCACTCTGAGACTCGTGCCGGTTTGCGGCCACTCTGAGACTCGTGCCGGTTTGCGGCCACAGATAGATGCTGATTTCTGCTCACGCAGTGATTTCTGCCTCTTCCAAATTGATTTCAGGCTTCACTTAGAGGGTTGAGTTAGCTTTGCTGTGAGTTTGCTTGTCCAGCAGGCTAACCCAACCCCATAACTGTCACCTCTATCTCACACAGAGTCCTCTTGCACTCCTCTCTGATTTGATTTGATTTGATTGCGGCCAATTGGCTACCAGCGCTGATTTCAGCGCAGCAGAGGCTTTTGTCTCTTCCAAATTGAGTTTAGTTAGGCCTTGCTTACGGGGTTGGGTTAGCTTGCTCAGTTTTTCCTTGTAGAGTAGGCTAACCCAACCCCGTAACCAACGCACGGCCGTTGGTTGGAGGCCTTTTGCCTCTTCCCGGCCACTCTGAGACTCGTGCCGGTTTGCGGCCACTCTGAGACTCGTGCCGGTTTGCGGCCACAGATAGATGCTGATTTCTGCTCACGCAGTGATTTCTGCCTCTTCCAAATTGACTTCAGGCTTCACTTAGAGGGTTGAGTTAGCTTTGCTGTGAGTTTGCTTGTCCAGCAGGCTAACCCAACCCCATAACTGTCACCTCTATCTCACACAGAGTCCTCTTGCACTCCTCTCTGATTTGATTTGATTTGATTGCGGCCAATTGGCTACCAGCGCTGATTTCAGCGCAGCAGAGGCTTTTGTCTCTTCCAAATTGAGTTTAGTTAGGCCTTGCTTACGGGGTTGGGTTAGCTTGCTCAGTTTTTCCTTGTAGAGTAGGCTAACCCAACCCCGTAACCAACGCACGGCCGTTGGTTGGAGGCCTTTTGCCTCTTCCCGGCCACTCTGAGACTCGTGCCGGTTTGCGGCCACTCTGAGACTCGTGCCGGTTTGCGGCCACAGATAGATGCTGATTTCTGCTCACGCAGTGATTTCTGCCTCTTCCAAATTGACTTCAGGCTTCACTTAGAGGGTTGAGTTAGCTTTGCTGTGAGTTTGCTTGTCCAGCAGGCTAACCCAACCCCATAACTGTCACCTCCATCTCACACAGAGTCCTCTTGCACTCCTCTCTGATTTGATTTGATTTGATTGCGGCCAATTGGCTACCAGCGCTGATTTCAGCGCAGCAGAGGCTTTTGCCTCTCCCAAATTGAGTTTAGTTAGGCCTTGCTTACGGGGTTGGGTTAGCTTGCTCAGTTTTTCCTTGTAGAGTAGGCTAACCCAACCCCGTAACCAACGCACGGCCATTGGTTGGAGGCCTTTTGCCTCTTCCCGGCCACTCTGAGACTCGTGCCGGTTTGCGGCCACTCTGAGACTTGAGTTCTGTCCATTTGACCTGAGGTCTGTGTTGATTTTGATGTGGGACCTGCTCTGGTGCTGTGTACAATGATGGGACTGCTCTGATGCTGTGTACAATGATGCTGTGTGGGATTTGCTCTGATGCTGTGTACAACGATGGACCCGCTCTGATGCTGTGTACAACGATGGACCCGCTCTGATGCTGTGTACAACGATGGACCCGCTCTGATGCTGTGTACAACGATGGACCCGCTCTGATGCTGTGTACAATGATGCTGTGTGTTATTCACTCTGATGCTGTGTACAATGATGTTGTGTGGCACCCGCTCTGATGCTGTGTACAACGATGGACCCGCTCTGATGCTGTGTACAATGATGCTGTGTGTTATTCACTCTGATGCTGTGTACAATGATGTTGTGTGGCACCCGCTCTGATGCTGTGTACAATGACGGACCCGCTCTGATGCTGTGTATGCTGTGGCTGTAACTGTTTCTCAGACCTGCTCTGAGTCTCTGTATGCCAACAATGATATCTGGAGCGCACTCTGTATATGTATTTGCTATAATTGTCACTTGCACTGATGCAGACCCTGTGTATGCTGTGCCTGTAAATGTGTATTGTTTGCACTGCTCTGTGGTGTATATTGCTGATATATGAGCAATGTCTTATGTGTGTTGTGATGGAATAAAGGAATATTTGTCACACTGAACTGAGTGTTGTGTTACATTTTCTGCACCAGGAGCACATCACCATTCCAAGGTAGGTGTGAGAGGTAAGTGTGGGGTTAGATTGAGTCTCTAGCTAGACTAAGCTTAGTGGTTAGTTAGTTGGTTGTTCTTGGTGGCTGGTAGAACTTAGGGCGTAGTTGGTTGCTGGTAGAACTTAGCGCCTGGTTGGTTGCTGGTAGAACTTAGCGCGTAGTTGGTTGCTGGTAGAACTTAGCGCGTAGTCGGTTGCTGGTAGAACTTAGCGCGTAGTCGGTTGCTGGTAGAACTTAGCGTGTAGTCGGTTGCTGGTAGAACTTAGCGTGTAGTCGGTTGCTGGTAGAACTTAGCGCCTGGTTGGTTGCTGGTAGAACTTAGCGCCTGGTTGGTTGCTGGTAGAACTTAGCGTGTAGTCGGTTGCTGGTAGAACTTAGCGCCTGGTTGGTTGCTGGTAGAACTTAGCGCGTAGTCGGTTGCTGGTAGAACTTAGCGTGTAGTCGGTTGCTGGTAGAACTTAGCGCCTGGTTGGTTGCTGGTAGAACTTAGCGCGTAGTCGGTTGCTGGTAGAACTTAGCGCCTGGTTGGTTGCTGGTAGAACTTAGCGCGTAGTCGGTTGCTGGTAGAAATTAGCGCCTGGTTGGTTGCTGGTAGAACTTAGCGCGTAGTCGGTTGCTGGTAGAACTTAGCGTGTAGTCGGTTGCTGGTAGAACTTAGCGCCTGGTTGGTTGCTGGTAGAACTTAGCGCGTAGTCGGTTGCTGGTAGAACTTAGCGCCTGGTTGGTTGCTGGTAGAACTTAGCGCGTAGTCGGTTGCTGGTAGAAATTAGCGCCTGGTTGGTTGCTGGTAGAACTTAGCGCGTAGTCGGTTGCTGGTAGAACTTAGCGCCTGGTTGGTTGCTGGTAGAACTTAGCGCCTGGTTGGTTGCTGGTAGAACTTAGCGCCTGGTTGGTTGCTGGTAGAACTTAGCGCGTAGTCGGTTGCTGGTAGAACTTAGCGTGTAGTCGGTTGCTGGTAGAACTTAGCGCCTGGTTGGTTGCTGGTAGAACTTAGCGCGTAGTCGGTTGCTGGTAGAACTTAGCGTGTAGTCGGTTGCTGGTAGAACTTAGCGCCTGGTTGGTTGCTGGTAGAACTTAGCGCGTAGTCGGTTGCTGGTAGAACTTAGCGCGTAGTCGGTTGCTGGTAGAACTTAGCGCCTGGTTGGTTGCTGGTAGAACTTAGCGCGTAGTCGGTTGCTGGTAGAACTTAGCGCCTGGTTGGTTGCTGGTAGAACTTAGCGCCTGGTTGGTTGCTGGTAGAACTTAGCGCCTGGTTGGTTGCTGGTAGAACTTAGCGCGTAGTCGGTTGCTGGTAGGGTTAGGGTTAGGGTTAGGGTTAGGGTTAGGGTTAGGGTTAGGGTTAGGGTTAGGGTTAGGGTTAGGGTTAGGGTTAGGGTTAGGG